>JBAMBR010004733.1:0-56605 GCA_037044475.1 Zaprionus obscuricornis | reverse complement strand
ATAATTTGAATAGAAGAAAAACAATGAGCACCCGTTGCCAAGAAATTATAACAGCAAAGTAATTGTAATAACAATCTATTGTATAATATTTAGCAATATACAAAAATAAAGAAAAATATATATTTAAAAAGCTGAAGCTACATTGTTTAGTAGTTAAGAGTATTCATTTATTATTCAGTCAGTTTTACGATGCTTTTGCGACTTTACTCGCTTTAAACCACAACACAGCCGAAACAGTATGATGATTAGGAAAAGTGGAATTAATGCCAGCACAGCGAGCACATCCAAGGAGTGAGCTTGGAAATAATTAAGTTCCTTCGCAGTTGAGTGTAAATGTTCAGGATCAGGATGGCGAATCAAGTACTCAACCCACCATACAGCAAGATCTAATGGTGGCACTGGATTGTCGCGAAAACGTTTTGAACGCAATTTCATAGCCTTCGTATACTTGTCATTCTCTGCAACTTCACGTATAGCTGAGACCAAAGTTTCTGTTGTCATTGTGAGATAATCGACTTTAACAGCAGCGCCAGCATTTATAGTTTGCAGTAGATTCTGCAGGCAAAAAAAGTTTGGGATATTGCATAGTGGAAAGTTTTTCTTAACTTACCCGATGCTGATCCAAAAATAAAGGAATTCCAACCAGCGGCACACCATGCCATGTAGCCTCTTGTGTGCTTAAACCTCCACAGTGCGAGACAAATAAAATCAATGATTTGTGTGCTGAAAGTTATACAATTAGTTTCGAATGTTCATCAACAGGCTTAGGCATCATTCTAACCAAAGAAAACTTACCCAATATATCACGTTGTGGTAGAAAATCTCGAACCAATACATTGCTTGGAATTTGTACATCCTTCAAGTAGTTCATGTCAAATTTCCATAGAAAATTGTAGTTTGGCATTTGTCTAAAGGCCTCAACAATCTTCAATTTAGTTGCTTGATCAACGTTTTGTGGCAACATATTGGTGCCCAATGAAAAGAATATAGCGCCACGTTTGCCATAAATTGATCTAGATCGGCGGGCAGTGGTTTACCTGGTCTGCCCTGCATACCGCCAATTTCTATAATGTTTGGTGGCAGGGATTCCACATAATCTGTAGCCGGATGTGTATTTATTAGGGAAATCTTTGTTAAAAGTGCCAATTCTGCCATTGATGGCATATCGGATCCAAAGAATGGGCGCATTATCTCATCGAGCTTGGGATTATAATAGAGCCGACGATAACTTGAAGAGATCGTAAGTTAAATTTATAATAAACAATATTTAAGTCACACAGTTACTGGTAGATATAAACTTACAGTGTATCCAAAGCAAATATAAGCGTATTATCAAAGCGCTGTAAGAAGTTCATCTTAGGACTATATAGAGTTGAGTAGTACGGAATCAATGCGGGAAAATACGAATTTGCCATAAAGTCAAGCACGAAAGGCTTATTGTGAAAAGCCGTTATACCAATTATTGGCGGATACCGAAATTTATGAGCAAATCCTAACAAAAACGGACCCATGGTGTAATCATTGATTATGACGTCAAATTGAAAATCATCAGGATAGTTTAATAACTGATGGAGACCCTTCGATTTGGCGATGAATTCAGTTGCCTTAACTCCATAATTATATAAGACCGATATTGTTTCATAGCTGCCAATGCCAATGAATGAGTTAATGTCGGTTTTACCATCATAAACTTCATATGCGCGTTCTAGATGAATATAAGTGACATTAGCTGGAACTTTATCATTGGAGCGTGGCATGTCTACCGATAAAATTGTAAGATTGTGACCGCGTTCGGCCAGCTCATACAGGAGCACACTGTTCCTGTAAGTCCAAGGAAATAAAATGAAGTATAATATTTTGATATATACATATTAATGATTCCTTACCATATATGATGACTGTGTGACGTCATGCCCATTAAAGCCAATATATTTGCCGACATGGCTGAGCCAAGCAACTGTACGACAAAAACGATGCCGATCCCGACTCCGAATAACTTTCCGTTACACATCTCGACAGATACTAAACTGTCGCAACGATCACTTTATTGTATATATATGGAGCACTTATGTTTGAATTGTGTATATATAAGAGATAGTTCAAACATTTCTACTCAGCGTGACTAGAATATATTTTGTGAAAAGATTATTTGATAGATTATGGTAGACAAACATCAGTCTGTAAAATAAGGAAAAATACTCGTTCCCAGATTAGTTTCCTTTATCAACACTGTGATTATTTAAGAGCTAATTACGATTGATGGTGAAATAGAGACAAATATAACAATGATAATAATGAATTATGTTGGATTTATGTATATGTATTATTGTTTATGGGTCAAGATGCTTCCAACCCGAATTTCAACTTGATATTAAAAATAATTAGATTGATACTGATAATCATATGTTATTAAGTTTATCTTGATAACTTTTAACTTTAAAATTATATTAAAAAGTTTTCATCCATGTTTTTCTGAAATTTATACATATATTTTTTATTGTGTAACACATTAAGATAAAGTTTACATGGTATAATAAATCAATGCAATTAAAGTGAACTTATCTAATACAAACTAAATATTCAACATAACCTTACCCAATGCGCTCAATTTGTTTATTTGTTTGTTATCAGTTTAACAGCCGGCTGCTTCTCTCATAGTCTGTCTTTCTATGTAGTTTTCTCTCTGTTTATTTACTTTCGGCTTATATTCTCATTTATTTTTTGTTTTTTAGAGAGTATACAGTTCTCTCGGCACACATAGTAATAGAAAGATAATGAACAATAATAAATATAAAGCTACAACTACAAATATTGTTTAGAGTATTCACTTATTATTCAATCGGTTTTACGATGCTTTTGTGACTTAACTAGCTTTAGACCACTACAAAGGCGAAACAGTATAAGAATCAGAAGTAAAGGAATTAATGTCAGTACAGCGAGTACATCCAAGGAGTGAGCTTGGAAATAATTAAGTTCCTTCGCAGTAGATTGTAAATGTTCTGGATTAGGATTACGTATCAAGTACTCGACCCACCATACAGCAAGATCCAACGGGGGCACTGGATTGTCGCGAAAACGTTTTGAACGCAATTTCATAGCCTTCGTATACTTGTCATTCTCTGCAACTTCACGTATAGCTGAGACCAAACTTTCCGTTGTCAATGTGAGATAATCGACTTTAACAGCAGCGCCAGCATTAATTGTCTGAACTAAATTCTACATGCATAAAAGAATATTTGTTAAAAATGTAAAAATTAAAAGATTCTTAACGTACCCGATGCTGATCCAAAAACAACGGAATTCCCACTAGTGGTACACCGTGCCAGGTGGCCTCTTGTGTGCTTAAACCTCCACAGTGCGAGACAAATAAAATCAATGATTTGTGATCTGTAAATTAGTTACAAAGTTTAATACCAAATTATCATTTGTTATATCCTACGGCAAACTTACCCAATACATCACGTTGTGGTAGAAAATCTCGAACCAATACATTGCTTGGCATTTGCACATCCTGCAAGTAATTCTCATCAAATTTCCATAGGAAGTTGTAGTTAGGTAATTGCCTAAAGGCCTCAATAATTCTTAATTTAGTTGCTTTATCAACGTTTTGTGGCAACATATTGGTGCCCAATGAAAAGAATATAGCGCCACGTTTGCCACTGCTCATAAAATGATCCAGATCAGCGGGTAAAGGTTTTCCAGGTTTACTTTGCATACCGCCAATCTCTATAATGTTTTGTGGTAGGGACTCCACATAATTTGTAGCCGGATGTGTATTTATCAAGGATACCTTTGTAAGCTTTGCCATCTCGGACAGCGATGGCATATCTGATCCAAAATACTGGACGCATTATCTCATCAAGTTTTCGATTATAGTAAAGTCGACGGTAGCTACGAGTGATGAAATATGTTATAAATGGAATCATATAAATAAGTAAGCTATGATAGATATACTCACAGCGTATCCAAAGCAAATATAAGCGTATTATCAAAGCGCTGTAAAAAGCTCATCTTAGGACAATATAGAGTTGAGTAGTACGGAATCAATGCGGGAAAATACGAATTAGACATAAAGTCAAGTGCGGCCGGTTCATTGTGAAAAGCCGTTATACCAATTATGGGTGGATACCGAAATTTATGAGCAAATCCCAATAAAAACGGGCCCTTAGTGTAATCATATATTATTACATCAAATTGAAAATCATCAGGATAATTTAATAACTGATAGAGACCCTTCGATTTGGCTATGAATTCAGTGGCTTTAATTCCGTAATTGTACATAACCGATATTGTTTTATAGCTGTCAATGCCAATAAATGAGTTAATATCGGTGCCATGGTAAACTTCGTAAGCTCGTTCTAGATGAATATAGGTAACATTCGCTGGAACTTTGTCAGTGGGGCGTGGCATGTCTACCGATAAAATTGTAAGATTGTGACCGCGTTCGGCCAGCTCATACAGCAGCACCCTGTTCCTGTAAGTCAATAACAAATATTATAAATTATAGTTATATAAAGAAATATATTTGCATTTATTCCTAACCATATATGATGACTGTGTGACGTCATGCCCATCAATGCTAATATATTTGCAGCCATGGCCGAGCCATGCAACTGCACGACAAATGCAATGCTAATGCATGCGAACAACTTTCCGATGCACATCTCGACAGATACTAAACTGTCGTAACAAACATTTCATTGCATATATTGTAAATAACTTGTTCCAAGATAAATTACATTTATCTACACTGAGCTTGTTGCTAAACATTCAACATAACCTAAGCCAATGTGCGAAATTTGTTTGTTTGTTATCAGTTTCATAGCCGGCTGTCTCTCACACAGTCGGCTTTTCTACGAAATATTTTAATTCTCTCTGTGTATTTATTTTCGATTAGTTTTTTTTTCTTTTTTTTTTGAGAGTATACAATTCTCTACGTAAACAATCAGAAATATAAAAAAAATAATAAAAATAATATAAAGTAAAACATAAAAAAACGTAACGCTGCGCTTATCTTGAGTTCTCGGTTATCTTATCAGTAGAAAGCGTGGGACTAACAAAGCTAAAAGTGAATCAGTCTTTTACTCGAAGTGCAACATTGTGGTATCATGAAATCATATGTAACAATTTTGTTGCTGTTATTAACTCTACAAAAGTGGCAGACATTGCAAGCTGCAAACATTCTGGGTCTCGTTGGCACCCCGCAGCATAATAATCCAAATTGGGTTTTGCCATTTTTTGAGGCATTAGCTCAACGCGGCCATTCGGTGACGCTTTTAACAACAGGCACCAATCCAGCGGTGAAGGGTATCAATTATGTGAAACTTGCAAACCATTACGATGTGTTGCGAAAGCATTATTTAGACTCAAAGGGTACTTTCCAAAGTCATTGGGATATCAAGCAACTGTTGATTTGGTATGAGGCATTTCTGGGCTCCTGTCGTATGCTAGTGGATGAGGGAAAATCGAATAGTGAAATGCATGCTGAATATGATTTGATAATCTATGAAGCAACTTATTCATTGGATTGTTTGTTAAGTATGATGCCAGAGCTGCGATTGACGCCAATTATGGGTTTGAGTGGTGGTAAACTGACACGAGATCTATTGAATGTGGTGAATGCAGAAAATACAATAAATATTCCAAAAATTCCACATTTTGTTAGCCAATTGTCAGCGGATATGAGCTATTGGCATCGCATACAAAACCATGCTATATATGCGGCAGAGAAATTGTAAGTAACAATAAGAAAAGTGTAGTGACTATTGAAGAGTATTTCAAATTTGCTTTCATTGCAGCATTCGTTGGAGTATTATAATACCAGTTCTCGATGGTATGATGTATGAAGGTTATAAGAATATGCCAGTGCATATAATGCTACTGAATACTCATCCTGTTCTGGATTATATACAAAATATGCCACCCAATGTAATTGAAGTTGGTGGCTTACACATTCGCGCTGAGTCGGCGCCACTGTCGTCAAGTCTACAGGAATTTGTTGATCGTTTTACAGAAGGAATTGTTTTTATAAATATGAAAAATATTAAATCTATTGCTGATAATGTTGGAATGAAAGCAGTTATTTCTATGGTTAAGGAGTTTCCACAATTCGGCTTTATCTGGAATATAAATGAGCTGCAGTTGCCAGAGAAATTTTACAACTTGAGGGCGATAAACGTTGAAGGCAACATGCAACAGGATATTTTGGGTAAGTCAACAAATTAATCTATAATTTTACAGTTTATATTAATATTTACCTTTATTTTTAGCTCTATCGAATGTTAAAGCATTTTTGACGCATGGCGATAGCTTCAGCCTGCAGGAAGCCGTCTATAATGCTGTGCCAGTTATTGTAATGCCATTGATATTGGATCAACTCAATGTGAGTAGCCATAGGCAAATTATACTATAAACCAGTAACTTTATTTTACCTTATTGTAGAATGCTAAACGTGTCGAGGAACGTTACTTGGGTGTACGAGTTCGTGTAAACGATCTAACAGTTGATAGCTTTAAGGATGGCCTAAGGTGCATTATACGGGACGATACTTATTCGGATATATTGTATCAGGCACAATTGAATTTCCGTACGCGACAATTAAAGCCTGTCGAACAAGCTATTTGGTATGCTGAACAATTGGCTGGAGACTCACAGGTCTTCAAGCATCTGTTACATGCCCAAATACAGGATCAAAGCTTCTTTGTGAGGCACTCGATAGATGTTATGATTCTACCATTTATCTTCGCGGTCTGCTTCCTTTGCAATCTAATAGTATTAATCTTTGTGCCAAATAATTTGAAGAAGACGAACAAAAAGGTTACATGCAAAGGAAAGGAGAAAAAAAATGAGAAAGGAAACCAAACAGAAAGGGAGAAATTTACAAATGAGAAACAAGATTAGACATATCTCCATATCTGGAGATATCTGGATTCGCTTAAAATAATAATAGAAAATTAATAAAATATTTAATAGACCTGAAGATGTTATCATAACTTTGTTTCCCCATTTCAATGTTTTACGTGGAGTTGAGTGCAAGTGTTAATTATAATTAATTATATAATAATTGTTAATATTTATCGTGAATAATATATATAATAATAATTGGATTTGCCACGCCTCTTTCTGCCTGGTTTGAACCGAAAAACACACAGGTAAGTTTACATACAAATATAGATTTCATTTTCCTAGTCGTAGTCTTCTGCACGCCGCATAAAAGCATGTTATATATTTTTATTAGAATGCTTTCAAATAAAATTTGACGCACAAAAGTATGCAACACTTTTAGTCATTTATGACTTGCTGTTTATTATATTCGCTCTTAAAAGCATGCAATACTACAAATTAAAATGATATTTAGTTTAAAGTGGCAACATCTTGCTCCAAAATAAAATTATGCAATAGTATTAATTTGATAAATCTAAAAAAAAATTATAAAATTATATGCATCAACATATAGTTGTCAGTCGTTGTACAATTACAAAAACTTTATAGAAAGCATTGAGCATCGGCTATTAAAAAAAAAAGATTGTAAGAGATAGCAACCAAACACATATGTATTTTTTATATTTATCAATATCATTGCGATTTTATAATGCTTACAAGATATTCATAAGAAAAATTGAATAGTACAATTTACATGCCATATATATTATATGTATATATTTATTTATGCTTCCGTTGTTTTGATATAGTTTGACTAACAAAATCAATACCACCAACCATTGCATGGCTGGGGTGCTTAGTCACTCGATTTGCAATCGCTGCAGGCGTTGTTTGCTTATCAATTTTACCTGGATTTTGATCAGTTTCCAAATTCTGAATTCTATCGATAATGTCATAAATATCATTTGACTTTTTACAATTATCGATACATTCAGTTATAGTTTTAAGATGATTTACATGTTTTTGTATATGCTTTTCAAATTCGATATTTTGCTGTTCAATTGCAGCTGATTTGGATTTTATAACTTTTTTAATTGCTTCTAATTCAAATTCTAGATGTTTTATACGTTTCAATAGATCGTCATCATGCGTTTTGGATTTTTGTACTGCCGTTTGTATAGTGTCGACACGATGTTTCATCTGCTCTCTAAATTCAGTACAGTTCTTTTTCTGATCTTCAATTAATTTACCAAGTTTTGTGAAATTATTTAATGATGTTTCTTGTATTCCAATTAGTTTTTTATCATTCACACTATTATCTTTTTGAACATCTTTTAGCTCAGATTTAATTTCAGTTAACATCGTTTGTAGCGATACTATACGATCATCTCTTTCTTTATTTTCTTTAGCTTTGTCTGGCTGTTTTTTAGTCTCTTCCAATTTTTTATTTAAAGTGCTTTGTAATACTTTTATATCGCCACCCAATTGAGAGATATTATTAGTGTATCTGTCCTTTAAATCTGTAAGATTCTGTCTCAATTTAGCACTTTCTTTGGCCAGGTTTTCAATATTTGTACAGCAATCATTTGACTTATCAATTTGTTTTTGCATTATAGTTTGTTTTGCCATAGCATCGTTATAACATTTTTGTATTTTATTTTCATTTTCATGTAGTTTCCTTTCTGATAGATTTTCCAGTATATCTTCAACTTTCGATAGATTCTTTTCCATAGTTTGACATTGTTCCACTGTTGTGCCAAGATCTATTAATTTCGTCACATTATATTCTAAATATTTAATGCTTTTCTCTATGCTATCAACTTTTGCTGGCATCTCATTTAAAATTTTCTCATTTTCTTGTTCTTTTAGTTTTCTTTCCTTTTGCTCTTTGCCACATGCATTTTCACAATTATTTAAAACTTGTTGTATTTCCGTTGAACGATTTGAAAAGAAAAGCTAAAAGAAAATAATGATGATTCTAAATCGGAACTAAAAGGAAAACAAAATGAATTTGAAGAAAAACTTAATAATATTGGATCAAATATTAGTGAAATTGTACAGAATTATAATGAAAGGAAATTAGCTGCTGAAATCTGTTGCAAAAATACAGAAGAAAAGTTTTCTAATATTACGAATCAAATGGCAAAAGAGAATAAAGATAATGAAGCAGAACTGAACAATCGACTTCAACAGCTACACAATACACAGAAAGAACAAGCGAAAGCTATAGAAGCAATAAAAGAAAATGTCGATAATCGCTCAACGGAAATACAACAAGTTTTAAATAATTGTGAAAATGCATGTGGCAAAGAGCAAAAGGAAAGAAAACTAAAAGAACAAGAAAATGAGAAAATTTTAAATGAGATGCCAGCAAAAGTTGATAGCATAGAGAAAAGCATTAAATATTTAGAATATAATGTGACGAAATTAATAGATCTTGGCACAACAGTGGAACAATGTCAAACTATGGAAAAGAATCTATCGAAAGTTGAAGATATACTGGAAAATCTATCAGAAAGGAAACTACATGAAAATGAAAATAAAATACAAAAATGTTATAACGATGCTATGGCAAAACAAACTATAATGCAAAAACAAATTGATATGTCAAATGATTGCTGTACAAATATTGAAAACCTGGCCAAAGAAAGTGCTAAATTGAGACAGAATCTTACAGATTTAAAGGACAGATACACTAATAATATCTCTCAATTGGGTGGCGATATAAAAGTATTACAAAGCATTTTAAATAAAAAATTGGAAGAGACTAAAAAACAGCCAGACAAAGCTAAAGAAAATAAAGAAAGAGATGATCGTATAGTATCGCTACAAACGATGTTAACTGAAATTAAATCTGAGCTAAAAGATGTTCAAAAAGATAATAGTGTGAATGATAAAAAACTAATTGGAATACAAGAAACATCATTAAATAATTTCACAAAACTTGGTAAATTAATTGAAGATCAGAAAAAGAACTGTACTGAATTTAGAGAGCAGATGAAACATCGTGTCGACACTATACAAACGGCAGTACAAAAATCCAAAACGCATGATGACGATCTATTGAAACGTATAAAACATCTAGAATTTGAATTAGAAGCAATTAAAAAAGTTATAAAATCCAAATCAGCTGCAATTGAACAGCAAAATATCGAATTTGAAAAGCATATACAAAAACATGTAAATCATCTTAAAACTATAACTGAATGTATCGATAATTGTAAAAAGTCAAATGATATTTATGACATTATCGATAGAATTCAGAATTTGGAAACTGATCAAAATCCAGGTAAAATTGATAAGCAAACAACGCCTGCAGCGATTGCAAATCGAGTGACTAAGCACCCCAGCCATGCAATGGTTGGTGGTATTGATTTTGTTAGTCAAACTATATCAAAACAACGGAAGCATAAATAAATATATACATAAAATATATATGGCATATAAATTGTACTATTCAATTTTTCTTATGAATATCTTGTAAGCATTATAAAATCGCAATGATATTGATAAATATAAAAAATACATATGTGTTTGGTTGCTATCTCTTACAATCTTTTTTTTTTAATAGCCGATGCTCAATGCTTTCTATAAAGTTTTTGTAATTGTACAACGACTGACAACTGTATGTTGATGCATATAATTTTATAATTTTTTTTTTAGATTTATCAAATTAATACTATTGCATAATTTTATTTTGGAGCAAGATGTTGCCACTTTAAACTAAATATCATTTTAATTTGTAGTATTGCATGCTTTTAAGAGCGAATATAATAAACAGCAAGTCATAAATGACTAAAAGTGTTGCATACTTTTGTGCGTCAAATTTTATTTGAAAGCATTCTAATAAAAATATATAACATGCTTTTATGCGGCGTGCAGAAGACTACGACTAGGAAAATTAAATCTATATTTGTATGTAAACTTACCTGTGTGTTTTTCGGTTCAAACCAGGCAGAAAGAGGCGTGGCAAATCCAATTATTATTATATATATTATTCACGATAAATATTAACAATTATTATATAATTAATTATAATTAACACTTGCACTCAACTCCACGTAAAACATTGAAATGGGGAAACAAAGTTATGATAACATCTTCAGGTCTATTAAATATTTTATTAATTTTCTATTATTATTTTAAGCGAATCCAGATATCTCCAGATATGGAGATATGTCTAATCTTGTTTCTCATTTGTAAATTTCTCCCTTTCTGTTTGGTTTCCTTTCTCATTTTTTTTCTCCTTTCCTTTGCATGTAACCTTTTTGTTCGTCTTCTTCAAATTATTTGGCACAAAGATTAATACTATTAGATTGCAAAGGAAGCAGACCGCGAAGATAAATGGTAGAATCATAACATCTATCGAGTGCCTCACAAAGAAGCTTTGATCCTGTATTTGGGCATGTAACAGATGCTTGAAGACCTGTGAGTCTCCAGCCAATTGTTCAGCATACCAAATAGCTTGTTCGACAGGCTTTAATTGTCGCGTACGGAAATTCAATTGTGCCTGATACAATATATCCGAATAAGTATCGTCCCGTATAATGCACCTTAGGCCATCCTTAAAGCTATCAACTGTTAGATCGTTTACACGAACTCGTACACCCAAGTAACGTTCCTCGACACGTTTAGCATTCTACAATAAGGTAAAATAAAGTTACTGGTTTATAGTATAATTTGCCTATGGCTACTCACATTGAGTTGATCCAATATCAATGGCATTACAATAACTGGCACAGCATTATAGACGGCTTCCTGCAGGCTGAAGCTATCGCCATGCGTCAAAAATGCTTTAACATTCGATAGAGCTAAAAATAAAGGTAAATATTAATATAAACTGTAAAATAATAGATTAATTTGTTGAATTACCCAAAATATCCTGTTGCATGTTGCCTTCAACGTTTATCGCCCTCAAGTTGTAAAATTTCTCTGGCAACTGCAGCTCATTTATATTCCAGATAAAGCCGAATTGTGGAAACTCCTTAACCATAGAAATAACTGCTTTCATTCCAACATTATCAGCAATAGATTTAATATTTTTCATATTTATAAAAACAATTCCTTCTGTAAAACGATCAACAAATTCCTGTAGACTTGACGACAGTGGCGCCGACTCAGCGCGAATGTGTAAGCCACCAACTTCAATTACATTGGGTGGCATATTTTGTATATAATCCAGAACAGGATGAGTATTCAGTAGCATTATATGCACTGGCATATTCTTATAACCTTCATACATCATACCATCGAGAACTGGTATTATAATACTCCAACGAATGCTGCAATGAAAGCAAATTTGAAATACTCTTCAATAGTCACTACACTTTTCTTATTGTTACTTACAATTTCTCTGCCGCATATATAGCATGGTTTTGTATGCGATGCCAATAGCTCATATCCGCTGACAATTGGCTAACAAAATGTGGAATTTTTGGAATATTTATTGTATTTTCTGCATTCACCACATTCAATAGATCTCGTGTCAGTTTACCACCACTCAAACCCATAATTGGCGTCAATCGCAGCTCTGGCATCATACTTAACAAACAATCCAATGAATAAGTTGCTTCATAGATTATCAAATCATATTCAGCATGCATTTCACTATTCGATTTTCCCTCATCCACTAGCATACGACAGGAGCCCAGAAATGCCTCATACCAAATCAACAGTTGCTTGATATCCCAATGACTTTGGAAAGTACCCTTTGAGTCTAAATAATGCTTTCGCAACACATCGTAATGGTTTGCAAGTTTCACATAATTGATACCCTTCACCGCTGGATTGGTGCCTGTTGTTAAAAGCGTCACCGAATGGCCGCGTTGAGCTAATGCCTCAAAAAATGGCAAAACCCAATTTGGATTATTATGCTGCGGGGTGCCAACGAGACCCAGAATGTTTGCAGCTTGCAATGTCTGCCACTTTTGTAGAGTTAATAACAGCAACAAAATTGTTACATATGATTTCATGATACCACAATGTTGCACTTCGAGTAAAAGACTGATTCACTTTTAGCTTTGTTAGTCCCACGCTTTCTACTGATAAGATAACCGAGAACTCAAGATAAGCGCAGCGTTACGTTTTTTTATGTTTTACTTTATATTATTTTTATTATTTTTTTTATATTTCTGATTGTTTACGTAGAGAATTGTATACTCTCAAAAAAAAAAGAAAAAAAAACTAATCGAAAATAAATACACAGAGAGAATTAAAATATTTCGTAGAAAAGCCGACTGTGTGAGAGACAGCCGGCTATGAAACTGATAACAAACAAACAAATTTCGCACATTGGCTTAGGTTATGTTGAATGTTTAGCAACAAGCTCAGTGTAGATAAATGTAATTTATCTTGGAACAAGTTATTTACAATATATGCAATGAAATGTTTGTTACGACAGTTTAGTATCTGTCGAGATGTGCATCGGAAAGTTGTTCGCATGCATTAGCATTGCATTTGTCGTGCAGTTGCATGGCTCGGCCATGGCTGCAAATATATTAGCATTGATGGGCATGACGTCACACAGTCATCATATATGGTTAGGAATAAATGCAAATATATTTCTTTATATAACTATAATTTATAATATTTGTTATTGACTTACAGGAACAGGGTGCTGCTGTATGAGCTGGCCGAACGCGGTCACAATCTTACAATTTTATCGGTAGACATGCCACGCCCCACTGACAAAGTTCCAGCGAATGTTACCTATATTCATCTAGAACGAGCTTACGAAGTTTACCATGGCACCGATATTAACTCATTTATTGGCATTGACAGCTATAAAACAATATCGGTTATGTACAATTACGGAATTAAAGCCACTGAATTCATAGCCAAATCGAAGGGTCTCTATCAGTTATTAAATTATCCTGATGATTTTCAATTTGATGTAATAATATATGATTACACTAAGGGCCCGTTTTTATTGGGATTTGCTCATAAATTTCGGTATCCACCCATAATTGGTATAACGGCTTTTCACAATGAACCGGCCGCACTTGACTTTATGTCTAATTCGTATTTTCCCGCATTGATTCCGTACTACTCAACTCTATATTGTCCTAAGATGAGCTTTTTACAGCGCTTTGATAATACGCTTATATTTGCTTTGGATACGCTGTGAGTATATCTATCATAGCTTACTTATTTATATGATTCCAATTATTCATCACATTATTTCATCACTCGTAGATACCGTCGACTTTACTATAATCCAAAACTTGATGAGATAATGCGTCCAGTCTTTGGATCAGATATGCCATCGCTGTCCGAGATGGCAAAGCTTACAAAGGTATCCTTGATAAATACACATCCGGCTACAAATTATGTGGAGTCCCTACCACAAAACATTATAGAGATTGGCGGTATGCAAAGTAAACCTGGAAAACCTTTACCCGCTGATCTGGATCATTTTATGAGCAGTGGCAAACGTGGCGCTATATTCTTTTCATTGGGCACCAATATGTTGCCACAAAACGTTGATAAAGCAACTAAATTAAGAATTATTGAGGCCTTTAGGCAATTACCTAACTACAACTTCCTATGGAAATTTGATGAGAATTACTTGCAGGATGTGCAAATGCCAAGCAATGTATTGGTTCGAGATTTTCTACCACAACGTGATGTATTGGGTAAGTTTGCCGTAGGATATAACAAATGATAATTTGGTATTAAACTTTGTAACTAATTTACAGATCACAAATCATTGATTTTATTTGTCTCGCACTGTGGAGGTTTAAGCACACAAGAGGCCACCTGGCACGGTGTACCACTAGTGGGAATTCCGTTGTTTTTGGATCAGCATCGGGTACGTTAAGAATCTTTTAATTTTTACATTTTTAACAAATATTCTTTTATGCATGTAGAATTTAGTTCAGACAATTAATGCTGGCGCTGCTGTTAAAGTCGATTATCTCACATTGACAACGGAAAGTTTGGTCTCAGCTATACGTGAAGTTGCAGAGAATGACAAGTATACGAAGGCTATGAAATTGCGTTCAAAACGTTTTCGCGACAATCCAGTGCCCCCGTTGGATCTTGCTGTATGGTGGGTCGAGTACTTGATACGTAATCCTAATCCAGAACATTTACAATCTACTGCGAAGGAACTTAATTATTTCCAAGCTCACTCCTTGGATGTACTCGCTGTACTGACATTAATTCCTTTACTTCTGATTCTTATACTGTTTCGCCTTTGTAGTGGTCTAAAGCTAGTTAAGTCACAAAAGCATCGTAAAACCGATTGAATAATAAGTGAATACTCTAAACAATATTTGTAGTTGTAGCTTTATATTTATTATTGTTCATTATCTTTCTATTACTATGTGTGCCGAGAGAACTGTATACTCTCTAAAAAACAAAAAATAAATGAGAATATAAGCCGAAAGTAAATAAACAGAGAGAAAACTACATAGAAAGACAGACTATGAGAGAAGCAGCCGGCTGTTAAACTGATAACAAACAAATAAACAAATTGCGCTCATTGGGTAAGGTTATGTTGAATATTTAGTTTGTATTAGATAAGTTCACTTTAATTGCATTGATTTATTATACCATGTAAACTTTATCTTAATGTGTTACACAATAAAAAATATATGTATAAATTTCAGAAAAACATGGATGAAAACTTTTTAATATAATTTTAAAGTTAAAAGTTATCAAGATAAACTTAATAACATATGATTATCAGTATCAATCTAATTATTTTTAATATCAAGTTGAAATTCGGGTTGGAAGCATCTTGACCCATAAACAATAATACATATACATAAGTCCAACATAATTCATTATTATCATTGTTATATTTGTCTCTATTTCACCATCAATCGTAATTAGCTCTTAAATAATCACAGTGTTGATAAAGGAAACTAATCTGGGAACGAGTATTTTTCCTTATTTTACAGACTGATGTTTGTCTACCATAATCTATCAAATAATCTTTTCACAAAATATATTCTAGTCACGCTGAGTAGAAATGTTTGAACTATCTCTTATATATACACAATTCAAACATAAGTGCTCCATATATATACAATAAAGTGATCGTTGCGACAGTTTAGTATCTGTCGAGATGTGTAACGGAAAGTTATTCGGAGTCGGGATCGGCATCGTTTTTGTCGTACAGTTGCTTGGCTCAGCCATGTCGGCAAATATATTGGCATTAATGGGCATGACGTCACACAGTCATCATATATGGTAAGGAATCATTAATATGTATATATCAAAATATTATACTTCATTTTATTTCCTTGGACTTACAGGAACAGTGTGCTCCTGTATGAGCTGGCCGAACGCGGTCACAATCTTACAATTTTATCGGTAGACATGCCACGCTCCAATGATAAAGTTCCAGCGAATGTTACCTATATACATCTAGAACGCGCATATGAAGTTTATGATGGTAAAACCGACATTAACTCATTCATTGGCATTGGCAGCTATGAAACAATATCGGTTCTTATATAATTATGGAGTTAAGGCAACTGAATTCATCGCCAAATCGAAGGGTCTCCATCAGTTATTAAACTATCCTGATGATTTTCAATTTGACGTCATAATCAATGATTACACCATGGGTCCGTTTTTGTTAGGATTTGCTCATAAATTTCGGTATCCGCCAATAATTGGTATAACGGCTTTTCACAATAAGCCTTTCGTGCTTGACTTTATGGCAAATTCGTATTTTCCCGCATTGATTCCGTACTACTCAACTCTATATAGTCCTAAGATGAACTTCTTACAGCGCTTTGATAATACGCTTATATTTGCTTTGGATACACTGTAAGTTTATATCTACCAGTAACTGTGTGACTTAAATATTGTTTATTATAAATTTAACTTACGATCTCTTCAAGTTATCGTCGGCTCTATTATAATCCCAAGCTCGATGAGATAATGCGCCCATTCTTTGGATCCGATATGCCATCAATGGCAGAATTGGCACTTTTAACAAAGATTTCCCTAATAAATACACATCCGGCTACAGATTATGTGGAATCCCTGCCACCAAACATTATAGAAATTGGCGGTATGCAGGGCAGACCAGGTAAACCACTGCCCGCCGATCTAGATCAATTTATGAGCAGTGGCAAACGTGGCGCTATATTCTTTTCATTGGGCACCAATATGTTGCCACAAAACGTTGATCAAGCAACTAAATTGAAGATTGTTGAGGCCTTTAGACAAATGCCAAACTACAATTTTCTATGGAAATTTGACATGAACTACTTGAAGGATGTACAAATTCCAAGCAATGTATTGGTTCGAGATTTTCTACCACAACGTGATATATTGGGTAAGTTTCCTTTGGTTAGAATGATGCCTAAGCCTGTTGATGAACATTCGAAACTAATTGTATAACTTTCAGCACACAAATCATTGATTTTATTTGTCTCGCACTGTGGAGGTTTAAGCACACAAGAGGCTACATGGCATGGTGTGCCGCTGGTTGGAATTCCTTTATTTTTGGATCAGCATCGGGTAAGTTAAGAAAAACTTTCCACTATGCAATATCCCAAACTTTTTTTGCCTGCAGAATCTACTGCAAACTATAAATGCTGGCGCTGCTGTTAAAGTCGATTATCTCACAATGACAACAGAAACTTTGGTCTCAGCTATACGTGAAGTTGCAGAGAATGACAAGTATACGAAGGCTATGAAATTGCGTTCAAAACGTTTTCGCGACAATCCAGTGCCACCATTAGATCTTGCTGTATGGTGGGTTGAGTACTTGATTCGCCATCCTGATCCTGAACATTTACACTCAACTGCGAAGGAACTTAATTATTTCCAAGCTCACTCCTTGGATGTGCTCGCTGTGCTGGCATTAATTCCACTTTTCCTAATCATCATACTGTTTCGGCTGTGTTGTGGTTTAAAGCGAGTAAAGTCGCAAAAGCATCGTAAAACTGACTGAATAATAAATGAATACTCTTAACTACTAAACAATGTAGCTTCAGCTTTTTAAATATATATTTTTCTTTATTTTTGTATATTGCTAAATATTATACAATAGATTGTTATTACAATTACTTTGCTGTTATAATTTCTTGGCAACGGGTGCTCATTGTTTTTCTTCTATTCAAATTATAGTTTGTGATGAATGCATAATGAACAACTATTGGCAAAGAAATTATTCACTGAAATTATCGGCTAGGTGTGTTCGTATAGGTGTATGTGTAAGTCAGTATGTGTGTGAGTGTGTGTGAGTGTGGGTGTGTGTGTGTGTTAAGTATGTGTGTATTTATTTACGTTTTGTTAATATGGCAAGATTAATACATGAAACGATTTTCACTTAACTACAGTGAGTGCACCTACTGAAACTTTCGACTATATTCTAGCACTATAAACTAGGCGCAATTGCACATCGGATTATTATTATTATTATATTAATATTATAAATTAAATTACATACATATTATATAAGCATTAAATTAATTAACACAGATATTCGTTTACTTATTGTTGTTCTTGTGTTTTTTGTTTTTTGTTTGTGAGAAGTTTTTAAAGCATGGTTATGTACAGATTCACATCAGGGATATTCACTGTATGGTGATTTTCACTATTCGATTATTCACTTTTACACTGAATACTCCTGATATAAGGCTAGCATTATATTGAGGCTTTGCGGTTAGTTTTGGTGCATTGTGAGAAGAGTTGAGAAGTTGAGTTGGGAAATTGATGAATTTGAATTCGTTTTCAATAATTTTAGCACCGATAAGGACACTTCGATCGTTTCTAATGTTATCGTTATCGTTATAATATATTATTGTTTCAGCTATTTACTCATTCACCAACTGAGCTGGCCCTGGATCATCATAGGGTGCCCCATTTGGACCAACATATTGATTGTTATTACGATGCACAAATCCGCGTCCTGGCGACGCATTGTAGTAAACAACACGACGTATACCAAACGGATCAACATAGCCAAAGCTACCAGCACGCTTATCATCAATCTGTGCCTCCTCATGATACTGTTTGGGCAGCACATAACGGAATCCATTGCGTGTTACACTCACACCATCATAGTCGGACGCATCCAAGTTATTGCTATGCAACGGACGCAGACGACGACGATAGGCACGTTCAGGCAATGGTGGCAGTAGAGGAGCATCTAATGCATTCACTTCCAGCGGAGAGTTGGGCGTATAATATCCATAGCCATTGCTAGCGGGTGTCGCTGCAGGAGCATAATGATAACCATCATTAGAGGCAGAAGGTGGCGGTGCAAATGGTGCAGGCGTAGAGTAACCATAAACCTCTTCAGCCACAATAGGTGCTGGCGTTGTAGAGACAATTCCAATGGCATTTGGACGTGGTCTTAGCCTTCTGCGATGCGTGCTTAATGGTGGCAACATAGATAACGCTGGCGTTGCCAATGATGGAGCCGGTGCAGCTATAAAGATATTAGGACGCGGTGTAGTTGAAGCAATCACTGTAGCAAAGCGACCCGGTGCAAACCCATGATCAGCTTCCTCATCATATACATTGATGGCATTGATATTATCAAGTGGTTCGCCATTTGGCTGAATTTGCACATTGCCCCGCAACAGTTCATCCCTTGCTCTAGGCAACTCATCCGGATAATGATCAAAGCCAAGTTGCGTTTGAGGTTGTAACTTAGCTGCCTGCTCTGGTGGCAAATAGTTGAGTTTACCAACACCCGAATCTATATTGACATTAGCCAAACTTGGTGGCTCATACAACGGTGGTGCTGGCGTTGTCGTAGTGCTTGTGGTTGTGCTATAAGCATAACTATGCTTACGATAACCACCGGGAACGCTATTGCCACCTGAATTACCATCGACCAGAATACCAGACTGTGCTGGCACCGACTTTGTGGATTTGATGGCTTCCTATAAACATTTGGAGGTTATAATTTGCAAATTATAGTTTAATATTTTGTTGTTGTTATTGTTACCTCTATGCCTCTGTTTTGACCCACAAAGATGGTCTTAGATTTAAGTATGCGATAACCTTGCTTATCGGCTATGTAATCCTTCTGCCGCAAGAAACCTGCAGCATCAATCCAAGCTTCGGTGCCTAAGGAATACAAAATGAATTAGTAGAAATAATCAAAGATTTAAAATTAAATTTCTCTTTTAAATTTTTGCTATTAATTTGCAACGGGAAATTTTAAATCAAATCTCATTATCGCAAAGCAAATGCAATTTCATTTATTTTTTTAAGTACGCAATTAATTAAAATAAAGTAAACTTATTTATAAATTATGGTCTTACCAATGACAGTGCCATCCTGTAGACGTTTCTCCTTGCGAAATTGTCCATTGTCGGTTTGAAAGCGGAAATATCTCTCGGGTCCCTCATCCGTTTGAATGTGGTACTGACTTTGACTTGGTTCGTCCCACGAGCCAGCTGCCACCGCAATCAATGCTAACTGCAATTACAAAAAATTGTCGACAAGGGGTTAGTAACTTGACTTACTTGCCACTTGGCTAAGTTAAATAAATGCGCATATGGCAATTCATCTGGATCTGTATCTGTATCTGGCAGTGGCACTGGCACTGGCACTGGCCAAACGTGACTATTATCGTAGGCCATGAAAATAAACTGATAGATAGCTGCCAACACGTAGCAATTTTAGCCTTCCGTTTGGCCAAAACTAGCCGCCAACAACAAGAAAATAGCAACATTGCAATGTTGCAACAATATACTTGAATTTCAGAGTCAAGGTGACATGAAAAGATGCGACTGCAACTGCAAAAATTACGCAACATTGCAGCACACACATACACACACATACATGCCACTAACACGTTTTGAAACGGAAATGTTGCATGTGAAAGTGTTTACATTGACCACAAGAGCAACAACAATAACAGCAGCAACAGGCAACAAACAACATGTGGAACAACCGGTTAGAGAACACGTTGCGTATACGCGACGTGTCGCCCAAATGCTGAGTGTTAAATTTTCATGGACAAGGTTGTCATTCACATTGAATATTCTTCAACATATTTGTTTGCCAATTGTTGAATTGTTCTAATGTTGCTAGCACCCGCACACGTAATCACATTAACGCCTCAATTATTTCAGCATGCAGCGTTACTCGCTTAAGGAGCGTTGCCCCTTTAACTGACGTTGTGGGTGTCGCACATATTATATATGTATGTATTGCGAATTGTATTGTTTTGCGCTTCAATTAAGCTAATGCTCGAGTAGCTGACAATTTTATTATAATTTCATATTGTTGTTGTTATTGTTGCTGTTTCTGTTGCCCGATACGTATATGAAATCGCTTGTATTCGCTTGACGTTTCATTTATTTTGCTTTAATTAATTATTCTTTTACATATTTATCTTTTAGGTGTTGTTTTATGACAGGTTGCGTTGCTGTCTGTAGGTTGCCTGTAAAACTCAAACACTTTTCGTTTTGATTAGCTGTCTAATTGGGAGTGTTGCTGCTGCTGCTGCTGCTGCTGCTTTTGTTTGTTTTCGATATTTTATTATTATTAATTTTACTTGCTGACAAAGTACAAAATTATATTTATTTTTAAATATTTTTCGGTACTTTACTTGCTAAAAATGCATGACTAATTTCTAGCGAAACAGTCAGCTTAACTTATTCCCCTTTTAACAAAAACAAATATTTTAAATGCATCGATCATGCAAATATATGAAGTATTTGTGCTGTGAAATTACATCAGCTGCGTCCGAAAATATTTTTTAAAAATTTCCCAGATGTGCTAATTTTAAACAAAAAAATTCCCCTTGCCCAAATTCCCAAATATTATTCCCCTTTCTATGCAATTATAATCAATCAGCGAGTAAATTGCATAGCTGAAAGAAAAAAAAAAAACAAAGTTTTATTTTATTTGTTAACGCAATGTAATAAATTGTGCAAAAATTATTATGGCCATTTCCGTTATGGGGCCAAAAGATAGACAGACAGACAGACAGCAATGAGAGTAAAAGTGGCAGCAACAGCAACAACAAAGCCAAGAGCCACAACTGCGGCAACAACAGCTATGAGAGCAAAGATCTGAAAGAAATTTTACTCCAAATTGACGTCGCAAGTTACTCAACCGGTTGGCGTTGGAGTTGCTGTTGTTTGTAAGATGTGTCTGGTGTGTCTAGTGTCTTGTGTCTGGTATCTGGTATCTTGAGCCTGGCAACATATGTTGCTGTGTTACCATTTACTGTTGATGCTGCCGGCTGTATATTGCCGCATGTTGCCAACATTCGATTACGTGAGAATCACTCCAAGTAAAGCGACTCCTTTTGGGCGCAAGCACGCCTTAAAAAGTACAAAACAACAACAACAACAACAACAACAGCAACAGCAACAAATAACAAAATCAAAAGTGGAAAATCACGTTTTTCTTGGCGCGCAGATTTAAGTGGCACTTTTTTTTATTTTTTTTCTTTTTATTTTTTTTTTTTTTGTGTACGTTATTGTTATTGCTGCTGGTCGAAATGGTAACAAAGTCCGTTAAATGTTGCGCAACATTTTTTTTGTTGTTGTTGTATTTTTTTTTCTTCTTTTAGCGTAATTTACGCAGCAGCAAGGTAACATAACTGTGGCAAACAAACAAAACAAAAGTTCGTCTGGCTCTGACCCCAAAAATTCTATAAATGAATGCGCTGCAATTTATGCGAATCTACAAGTCAAAAAAAAAAATACTGAAAAACCAAACCTATAACTATCTCTTTTGTGTGTGTGTGTCTCAGTGACTGACTGACACCCCCTGGGGTGTAAGTGCCGCATACTGCCTTGCCCCAAAGTGACCTTCACTGTGTGTAGTTTGTTAATTAAAAATCGCTTTAATTATAATTATGTGTGCGCTCTAAATTTATTAGATTAAGCATAAAAAAAATATAAAAAAAAAATAGCTTGAAAATATTTATGATAAATGATCCGAGAATATTCATATAATCGAATGTATGTATATGTATATTTCGCTCAGCTTGTGATTTTGTTGACTTGTTGTGCATAAAGCATTCTATCATTCATAATATATTAAAACAAGGCGTTAATGAAGCGCACCCACAGCGTTAATGGCAAACCTTTCATATGCGAAAATAATATTTACCTTTTCCTATTTATAGTAACATATATATATATATATATATATATATATATATATATGTATATGTACGATATGTATACAGCTTACAGCCCACACTGAGTCGGATATACATATACGTATGTATAGTGAAACAACATATGCAGACATATGTCTAAACATGTTAATTACAATCCGTTGCCGCTTCCGTCTTTAAATATGCCAAAGCATTGAAATCGAACTTCAAGCAAAATGAGCAAAATGCGATGCATGCAAAACGTGTCTTAGAGTAAAAGACTTAAGACACAAACTTGCAAGCAAAGCATGCAAATGTTTGCTGTTTTATTTATTTATTTATTTTCTCTGTGGCTTTTGTGGGTTTGTGGGCGTATAGGGAATACAATTCATGTACCACCACTACAAAAAGTAGCTTAATGTTTAACAACAAGTTTTTACTTACAATTTATTTATTTATTTTTTTTTTTTTTTATAAATTAACTTAATACATTCAATTTTGTTTTTTGTTTTTTATTTGCTGTATAATAAACATATTCATTGTCAGGCAATCAGGCAAATAATAATTTCTAATTGCTCAAATTCCACAAAAACGACAAAAAACGAGCGTTGATTGAGCACATGAAATTCTATATATTAATATGCGGCGTTTCAATGAAACGTTTCATTAGACAGAATCAATTCTAAGAATGTGACTCAAAGCAACAACAACAACAACAACACAACAAGAACAACTGAAGCAGCAGCTGAACGTCTGACTATTGAATTACACATTTGGAACAGAGATCGCAAGAGAGAAAGAGAGAGAGAGAGATAGAGATACACCCACACACATAGACACACTCAGCACTCAGCATAGAGTGTATCTTTCATTTGAGCGTTTTGAAGCTACTGACAGACCGCCGTCAAATTTCGAGCATAGAGTAAATTACTGTGGGAGCAGCCATCAAATTGTATTAAATTACGTTAGTTGATTGACTTTTCGTAACTGCAAAATAAAGCAAAAGGAACAAAAAAAAAACAAGAAGACAAAAAAATTATAAAAGCAACACTAAAAAAAAATTGATTGCCTTTTTTGGTCAACATGTTTTTGATTTTTTTTTTGTTTTTTTGGTGTTTGCCATTTCCTGTTTCTTTTGCTGTTACGAGTATTTGACTAGAATTCAATTGAAAATATGAGTCGCCAAATAATTAAATATAAAACCACAATTTGTGTTGGTGTACAAGTTGTAGCTTGTTCGCGCATGTTCATAAAATGATAAAAGAAATATAAAAAAAAATAAAATAAAATCAAATCAAATATAAACAGCCCCCGTAAACCACAAGCTATGAATTTAATGTGTCTATCGTTTGCTTGTCTGGTTGTCTTGTTTGTCCAACTCGAAATTGACCTGTACTGCAACTATTTGCTTTTGTTTTTTTTTTTTTTTTGCACTGCATTCATTGAAATGCCGCCTCGCTGTAACCTAGTTTATTTGCATTTGGCAGCTGTTGCTACTCGGCTACACAAGCTGCTAATCTCTATAAATAAAATCACAAGCAGACGCAGACGCAGTCAACTGCAGCATAGTGCAAATTATTTAAATACTCTTGCACATTGTCTTTTGAAATGTTCACTTTAATTGCAATTATTTTAATTTTTATATATTTTAATTTATTTTATTATTTTTAAACTTAATTATTTTTATTTATTTTAAAATAATTATTTTTTTTAATATAAAATAATTTTATTTATTTAAATTTACTTAAATAACTTTTGCTTGTAATTCTTTAAAAGTTTTCACCTTTGTTCCAATTATTTTTAATTATTTAAAATATGAGTCTATAGTTAATTTTAATTATTTTAAGTATAATTCTTTAATTATGTTATTTTAATAAATTTACTTATGATTTCAATTATTTTTAAAATTTTGAAATATATTTTTTGACTTATTTTAAATATAATTGTTTAATTATTTTATTTTTTATTTCGATTAATTTAATTTAAAATTTAAATTTATTTCTAAATTTTCACATTTATTTCAATTATTTTTAAATATTTATTTATTTTAATTCATTTAATTATTATTTCAATTATTTTCAATTAGTTTCAAATTTTTTAAATACAATTCTTTAATTATTTTATTTCGATTAATTTAATTTTTAATTTCAATTTCGTTCTAAATTTTACATTTATTGCAATTATTTGTAATTATTTTTTTTTATTAAAATTTTTTATTTATTTTAATACCTTATATTTTTATTTAAAAAAATGTTGTTTGCACTTCAAGCAATTAATCGTTGCTTGATTTTAGTTAAAAAAGAAAATGTTATCTAACAATCTGAATAAATTATAATAAATTATTATAAATTATATATAAATTAAATAAATTGAAACAAACTTTTTATTTAAGGGCATACAAGTTTTGCTATAAAAAAGTTGATTTATTTTATTTATTTTTTGTCTAACCTTTGTTGTTGTTGCAGCTAGACTGCCATAGATCATTTAACAAATTGCAAAAAAAAAAAAAGAAAAAAAATGGGGAAAAAAAATAAAACTGCACTTAGACTTTGACGATGCCGCTGGCATTGCATCATTTTAGCCATATTTGTGGAACTTGCCAAATGCGTAACACTTTTGGCATGCATGAGGTGTGAAATGGCGCTTACGTGTATAACTCCAAGAGACAAAGAGAGAGAGAGAGAGAGAGAGAGAGAGAAAGAAGAAGAATTAGTGTGTTGAGTGAAATGCAATTGTTGAAGCTCACAAAGTGCGGCTGCTGATGACTGATGCAATGTTAGTCACGCGTATCTCTCTCTCACTCTCTCACTCTCTCTCTCTCTCTCTCTCTCTCTCTATCTATCTCAGTCGCACTCTCCTCTCTCTCTCACTCTCTATCTATACTAGAATAGAATTCTAAAGGCTTTTCAGTAATTATGCAATCAGCATGCAAATGTGTTTTTCGACTGTTAAATAAATGTTATATATGCAACAGAAATAATGCGCCATAAAACTGATTATTTTTTTTATTATTACTATTATTATTGTTATTGTTATTATGATTATGATTATGATTATTATGCGCTTCTCGTCATAGTGTTGTGTTTGCAAGGTCAATTATGCCACTCAATAGTAGAATTATATTGACAGCTCACGTAAGTTTTTCCGCGCACTTCCGAAACCTTTCCCTTTTTATTTTTTATTTTATCATTGTTTTAGGCTTGATGTACATATTTATGAATATTGTCAGGTAGCAATAATATGCTAAAGTACTAAAATTTTCATTATATAATACACATGCACACATACAATCACAGAGAGAGAGAGAATTTTCGTTGGCGCGCCCAAAATTTGTCGAGGCGTGAAAAGTTATGCAACCTTTTCGACAGTATTATGTACAGGTTGGGGAGGGGCAACTACTTCTTTTGTAGACTGCAAATTGCATGAAGGTCATTTGTAATTAGGCAGCCAGCTATGAATGAAGTCAAAGCACTGAAATTGAACAAATGCCCAACAGGCATAAACATTCCTCAACTCCATGCTGACTCATCAGAAATAGCTTATATTACCAATTGCCAACGTACCATATTTGGAGGCCAAGAAATTATGACTTTGACTGATTAATAAGCAAAAAAAAATAATAATAAGAAAGAAAGCCAACAAGTAGCAAGTAATAAATTGCCATAAATCAATTGCGAGCACGCACACATGCAACACATGCAACATATGAAATGAATGAATACTTTGCCAAATGTATAGCAAAAGTTTGTCAGTAGTGACACTTGCACGCCTTCAATGCCTCGCCCGGTTTTGGCAAGTTTGTGTCCTAAGTCTTTTGTTATCTATGCCAATTGTCGCCCTGGCGCTTAGTTTGCCAATTTGGCAAAACGTTTAACATTTTCTTGCATATATGTATATATATGTATATATGTATGTAGTATAAAAATTTCCGCATTTTAAAATGCTGCTGCACTTGGCTGCTGCTCCACATTGTCACAGTTCCAAGTGGGTTACAGTCCAAGTCCAAGCATTTTGTGGTCAAAGAAATCCAAATTTGCTCGTGACATTCGGCCCCACAAGAGAGTGAAAGTTGCACGATGAAAAAAAAAAAGACAAACAACAACAAAAAATTGAATTAAATTCAACTCAGCTTCGACATGGCCCAATGCAACTTGGCATAGCTACAGTTGAATGTTATTGTTGTTGTTTGTGTTGTTATTGCTGTTGCTCTGACAGACTGTGCCTGTGGCTATTGTTGGCTGGCGTTGTTGCTAGCTGCTTGTTTTGGGCCATGTTCAATGTGCGATCGTGTTTTAATTTCGTGTTGTATAAAGTATTTTAGTTTTTCATTGTCAGCGGCGTGCGGGCATGCAACTTGCATTGCACATTGCTTTTTTTTTGTTTTTTTGTTTTTTGTTTATTTGCTGAATGTTTGTTGGATGCTACTTTTTTCGGTGCCTGGCTAAAATGCTAAAACGTAAACGTAAACGTATTTCATAATTGCTATTGCTATGTCTATAGGTCTATGGCTTACTTACTAAGCGGCGTCAATGTACAACTATGCAACTATGCAACGCTCTTTAGTAGTTGCTCACAATAGCCGAATTAATCATTTGTAATTGCGGGGGCGGGATGGTTGAAAGGGGCCTTGAGTGGGGATAGTCTCACTTTAACACATGTTGTCTGTGCTGCGTGTAAATGAACTTCATATGCATGCACGTACAAGTATCTCACAGATAACACATACAGCATGGTGGGAAAGCAATTTTGGCAGCTACTGTTGCTGCTGCTGTTATTGCTAGTCGCTGCTGGCACTGTCACTGTTACGCCGTGGTCCGTGGGCCGTGGGCCATGGGCTGTAGGCTGTGGGCTGGGCGCCGTGAACTGTGTCAGCATTGCTGCATTTTATGCAAAATACAGCTGCAACAAAAATTCCAAAGACACTTATCAAAATACAAAACACAGAGAAGAAAAAAAAAAACAAAAAAAAAACGCCAAACAATTTGCCAGCTATACGTCTAACGCCATACGATGTGATAATGGTATTTTATTATTTTACTTTCGAAAGGCACATAAAAAATAATTGTTTTTGGAAAATCAAAAAAAAAAAAAACAACAAAAAACAAAAAAGGGCCAACGACAGCGTGACTTTGGCATAGTTTTAATGGCTTTACACTTTGCTTATTAACAAAGTTTTCAATAGACAAAGACAAAGATATAGAGAGAAAGAGAGAGAAACAATTGGACATGCGTGGGCTGCACCTTGGATATATGACTTCTTGATAAACAAATGCACCCGGCAAACTGGCGACATTATTGTCAGTTCTATTCATTCTTCGACTATATTTCTATCTGTCACTTTGTCTATTTGCCTATCTGTCTGTCTGTCTATTTGTCTGTGTGGGCATATAGGGAGACAATATCAGAGATCATTACGCGTGGTTGTCTAGTTTGCACTCTAACAACTTCCAGTTGAAATCTGCTGTCAATTGTATTTGTTGAATTATTTAAGGCTGAAGTGTGACAAGGCGTGTGTCGCAGACTATGCAATTCTAATGCCAAGAATTATGCCAGACAACAATAAAAATAAAATTATGATAAATATTATTATTAATATTATTACAAGCTATATTAAACATTAAATTGTTTTTGCTTGCTTCTAAAAAAAAAATAATTTAGCACGTTTTCATGCTAATTGTAATGAGAGCTGCATAATATTGTTTTAGATGCCAGCTGTGGAATTTCCTAAAATAAATGCGGAATTGTTTTTAGCTACAAAATTAACAATTAATTTTGTAAATATTTAAATAAGTTAATATGTAAAATAAACCTGGTTAAAACTGATTGAACAGTGCAAATAATCAATATTTTCAATGCATAATTTCCATAAACAAATATAAAATTCAGTCAATTTTGCCAAATGATTTTGTAAATATTTAAATATGTTTATAAGTAAAATAAACAATTTATTTTTTGAAATATAAAAAAAATAAATAATATGTAAACTAATTATTGTTAATTTAAATTTATTTTAATAATATTAATTTTTAGTGCAAGCTGCAGAATTTTCATAGAATTCTTGCAAAATTACCAAATAATTATGTAAATATTAAAAGAAAAAGTTAATTTAAAAAAATAAAAAAAAATTAAATTTCAAAATATTAAATTAATATGCAAAATAAACAAATTGTTAAAACTGATTAAATACTGCAATAAATCAAATTTATTTATAATATATATATATATATATTTTTTTTGAGTGAAAGCTATAACATTTAAGAAAGCTACTGTGTATTTGAGTGTGCTCGACTGCAAGATACCCAGTACCAAAGAAAGTTGAAAATTGTTTTATTTTACATCTGTAGCAAATCAAGTTTCTAGAGTATATATATATATATATATATATTATAGGATGTGCCACGCCTACTTATGAGCCTTATATACATTAGCTTTGGATGCCGGATACAAATAAACAATTCTTGCAAATTTACCAATTTATTTTGTAAATATTAAAAAAAAAAATCATTTAGTATACAAATCTTTCAAGTTGATTAATTAGTGCAATAAATCAAATTTATTTGAAAATATATCTCAAAATCACAAAAGTTTCTCTCGATTAAGCATCATGTTCTTCACACATCCTTTTAGAGCTTTCAGCTAAACCAGGTAGCAATACTTGCCAAAACAAATTGCACTAACAACAATTTACCAAAAAAGGCGACAACACTCACAGACAGCTTCCCACATTAGTCAGACGCATCACTTGGCCGCATTTTGATCATAAACATTAGTAAACAACAGCAGCTGTGTCTAATTTGTTTAAAGATCCATTAAAAAATAAAAAATTAATAATAAAAAAAAAAAAAAGATTTGCAAATTGACTAGAACAATTATGATTGAGCATTAAGAACTTGAGCAAGAGTCTAAAGCTAAAGCTTTAGGCGTGTGAACCAAACAAAAATTAGCTAAAAATAATATGAAATTCCAATGAAATTTCTATGGTACTTTTATTTATTGTAAGCCAAACTGTATAGGAATTGGGTCAGTTAATGGAGAAGAAGTAAAAAAAAGAGAGATATAAAAATTGCAGCATCATTGTTAAAAATGTTCGTGAAATGCGATTTTAATCAAAGTTCATTAGGGGCGTGCACAAATTTATGAGCAAATAAATTATGCGTAAAAATGCAAAACAAAATGACCAAAAATAAAATGAAATAGAAGAAGGGGGAGGGGGGGTAAAAAAAAAATTGCGATTTGCCTCGAGCCGCTTTTTATTTATTTTATTTTTTTTTTAATTTTTGGCGGCATGTTACATTTGAAATGATATTAAATATTGTCCAATTGTGAAATGCTGCACACAAAAATATGTGAAACATGAAATGTGAAACGAGAAATGAAAAATTAAAAATAAGAAATGTGAAACGATAATGAAATGAACGCACACTGCAAACAAATATCAAAACTGGCAAACAGCAAAAACAAAAAAAATCATTTGTTTTTTTATTTTTATTTTATTTTTATTTTTATTTTTTGTTTTCTTTTGGCTTCAGCGACTTTACATAATTATCGCAGCGAAAAGGCGTGTAAAACAAAGAGTGCAAAACATTTTGTGGAATTTATTGCTGTCACTCAACTGATATCTTGTCCATCTGCATGTTTGTCGCCGAGCTCTTTGCGCAGCCAGCAGCGCTATCTCCCTCAAGGTCACATAAATAATATAATAATATAGCTTCATACAACAAAATGTTACAGTTGTTAATTAATTCAGTTGCGCTAATTTTACTGCCCCTTTTATATATATTTTTTTTTTCTTTATCTGTTTTATTTTTATTTTTTTTTTCCTTCTTTCTTTCTATTTCTTTGACGTTTACAGCTGCTCATTTGCATATCGTCTGCTTTTGGTTACTACTACTACTACTACTTCTACGACTACTTGGCTTGAACTTGTCATTGGGAAGTTGGGAACGCGTTAGCAATTTGCGCAATTGCTGCTGCTGCTTGTGCTGCTGGTGCTGCTGCAGTTTGTTTGATTTGTTGCCCTTCAAGTATGGCGACGGCGCACTTAAAGTGATCAACAATGCAGCAAACTGGCGCTCAGCTGCCCACGTGCTGAGTTGCCCACCAGCTTTAGCAGAGACCACGCTCTAACACTCACTGACAAAGACACACACTCACATACGCACAGAGTGAAGCATAACATAATCATCATCATCAGCATCATCAGGTACTCATCATCACTAAATCATCATTATCTTGGCCTCTGTTTTTGGTTAGACGATGCCAGTGACCTTTGTTGTTTTTCCTCTCTCTCTCTCTCTAGATCTACCTCCCTCTGTTTCTCTTACTTTGTCTATATCATGCAAAATATACGCTTATTAAGTGCCGAGATCAATATCGGGGGAAGCCGCTGCTGCTGCCTCATCATAAACGGCCGACAAGAAAACCAAAAAAAAAAAAAAAAAGCCAAAAATTTTAATGCACGATTATTATCGAAATTTTGATGTTTTACAAAGATTGATTGAAGTCTCTATATGTGTGTATGTATGTGTGTATATATGTATGTACTCGCAGGCTGCGCTGCTAGCCATGCTGTCTAATGCTCTGGCAAACAGTTAAGAAATAACGTTTTGCCTATTCACCGAATTCTTTTTATATTCAAATTTTAACTAGCCAAAACATGAATATGGGTCAAAAACTACAGGTTTGCTACAGCGAATAAAAAAAATTCAAAATGTGTTAATCGTTTGTTTTTATTTTGCATATTTGTTGTACGCTATGAGTAGCAGTAGTACGTGTGCCTATAAATTATTCAATAGACTTTATTGTTGTTATTGTTATTGTTGCTGTTGTTGTTGTTGTTGTTGATTATTGGCACAAACACAACAAACAGCAACAGAATTCACACGAAGATAGTAAAAAATAATACTAGTGGCATTTTTGCATAGTATTTTATGTTTAAGTTTATTTTCATTTAATTTGCTATGCAAAAACATTCACACACACAGACACACACACACACATATTTTCATTATATCTTTTAGTCTGTAATTAGTTAAATACTTGTTTTATACGCTTTTAGTACTTCAACATGTTGTATGTCAAATAACTATTTATGATCAATTTATTTTCTCACTTCAATTCATTTACAAGAGTATTTAAGCTTCGGCTTACATAGTGTCATCTCTTTTAGTCGCTGTTCGTATTTTTTTTTTTTTCTTTTAACATATTTTACTTGGCAATATTTTACAAAATAATTTAGCTTGTAATTGGTTGAACACTTGTTTTTACTTAGCTTAAAAGCCAATTAGAATTTATTTCTGTTTGCGCACCCAACCAACCAACCATCCAACCAACCAACAAGTTTGTTGTCTAAGTCTTTTGTTTGTTGATTTATGACAAGCATTTAACTTCCACTATTGCGAAATATAATCTGGTTTTAATTTAAGTCATTTTTTTAAATTATGTAAAAAACAAAAAAAAGAAACGAGTAAAAAACAAAAGTAAAACAAATAAAAATAAAAAATAAATTATACTTGTCAAAATTATTTGTTGTAAATATTAAACATTTTATTAGTTCAAGCTAAAAACTTGACGAATTGCACAACTCTGAAACACGTCACAAAAACTTTTCTAACATGAAAATAAATCAATTTAAGTACAACATTGATCTTCACTGCTTGTAACTGAAACAAACTGTCAGTCAATTGCTCCCACCATCCCCTATCCCCTGTCCCCTGTCACCTATCCTCTGTCATTTGTCGTCGGTTTAAAACAAACGACTTTGAGTTGCGGTCATACTTAGATAAACTGATAGATTTAGTGCTGAAGTCTAAATTGAAAACAAGAAAGCAAAGTTATTTTCAGCACACCGAAATTTTCATACTCTTAAAATTTTATCAAAAAGGTTTTAAAAAATAATAAATTAATGTTTGATTAATCATTATAGCTATATAATATAATAGTCCGATTTAAACCAAAATCACAAAACTCAAATCATGAAATTTTCAGCTGCATAAAATAACAAATAAAAAAAAATTTGTTAATATTGGTTGTCAAATATGAACCTTCTGCTTTTTGTCTTTGAATTCCGCGGCTATGTACAAACGGCTACAGAGCTGTTATCGGGCATTTGAAAGGTCTTGACAAATGATATATAATATTGCGGAAGGGAGACATTTGGCAAACTAATACTAGGTTTCTACCGATTATGCCAATGACAGCTATATGTTATAGTTATCAGATCTGGCTTACTCGGCTTTATGCACAGCCTGCAGCGAAAAGAAGCAATTGATGAAGACAGACTAATAGACAGAGGTACTTTTGGTTTCATCTGCTTATACTGATCAGGAATATATATGTATGCTGTGAACATATCTAAATATATAGGTTTACTGGAGTGCAAACTTCTAATCAAAATATATATATACTCTTAGAAGAGTATAAAGTAAATGAAAATGAAATTGTGGGAACCATTCAACAGTATCATAAAATTAGCATTTATTTTCTATTAGAATTTACCATGTGTTTATTTATTTTATTTTTTTTTATTTTTTTTAGCTATTAAAAATTAGAAATGAATGTTTTGCTAATAACATAGTTGGCTATGAAAAAAATGTTATATTTTTTTGAAAAAATACTAAAAATCAGAAATGAATTTCGATAACAACATAGTAGACTTTGACAAATGCTTATTATCAATTTCTGAAAAAATAAATATCATTCGATTTACCACGTTTGTAGTTGGCACATCGAGAGCTACTATTATTTGTTACAAAAAAAAACTATATTAAATTTTGTTAAATTCTGGTAGGCAAAAAACAAATAAATACATTTATTTATATTATTTTTTTATTTTCATTGTGTATTCATTGTGTAATTTTATTTTTAGTTAATTTGGAAAAGAAAAAGATGTCGTTTCTCAATGCGGATGATAGCGCACGTCGCGAATCGAACAAATCGGGCGCAACATCTGTGGTCAGTGATGCAATACCCAAGAGTCTTCCAGTATGTCGTAAACCACGACCCGATCTAAATTCTTTGACGGTTCGTCAATATCTGGATCAGACTGTTGCACCAATTTTATTGCATGGTCTGCAGGCATTGGCGCGTGAAAGACCAGCGGATCCTGTCAGCTATTTGGCAACATATTTATTAAAGAATAAAAATCGTTGCGATGAAGTTGATGCCGAGGCAATATAATGTCACATGTTGTTATATCAACAAACGCAAGGTGCCACACAACGCAACCCAATAAACACAACGCGATGCCAAAAAACAAACAACAAAAAAAGTCTGCCCTAAAACTTTTATGTTACATTTTAAAGATTACGAATGCAAAAAAAAAAACGCTTGCTGGCAAATTTTGCTGATATTCGCTGATAAATGCTGATAATTGATAATTATTAATTTATAATTTGCAAAACATAAATGATTTTAGTTCTGACCTTTAGCCCAATAATTTGTAACACATTAAAAGCACACAACTTACCAAGAATATTAATTTTAGACACATCGTTTCTCGTTACACAAATTACACTTTGTATTAATTTATGAATAAAAATAATAAATAATAAATTAATTTTTTGTTACCGTATTTTTACGGTTGTCTGCACAATAAATGTTTTTTTTTTTGTTCCGATCTCAATTATTATCTATTAATTTTACAATTATTTTCGGCAGCGTCTTTTACCGGCGTTGCAGCTGCTGCCAAAGACATCACGCCCGAGCGCGTCGAAGTTGAACGAAAAGATTTTGCTTGCCAGATGCGCTGTTAATAGTTTTTCTTTATTTTTTTTTTTATTTTTTTTACGAATTTTAATTAGTTCCGCTGAGTGTGTTGCAAATATAGACTTCACTTCCGATGATGCATCAATGATCGTCGTCTAACGATATTTTTACTCTTTATTTTTTTTTTGCAACGCTGCAACGATCGCTCAGTGATATTGTTTTGTCGCTCGCTCGCTCACACGTCCGTCTGCTCAGCTGGCTCGATTGCCACTAAAATCGTAGCGCTTTTAGTTGACGACTTAAAAAAAACAGAAAAACAAAAATTGACTTTAAATTCAAATTGCCAAACGCGGTTCGGAGCGCATTCACATCGGCAACTTCGGCAGCAAGGTTCGGTTCGGTTCGGTTCAGCTTCAGCTTCAGCTTAACGCTTCGGTTTTCTATCGCGCTCGATTCACTTCGAATGCCACACAAAAAAAAAAAAAAAAAAACTTTGTAGCGAGATACATGTCTGCGGCATGGAATATGAGACAACATGAGGCATGACGCTGTAAAACTGTTTTGTTTGTTTGTTGTTATTGTTATTGTTGTTGTTGTTACTGTTTTGTATTTTCTGTTGTCATGGCTGTTAGAATTAATCTACTTTATGGGCACTTTTCACATACTTTTACAGACTGTAAGCCGATTTCAGTTTCAGAACGCATTCTGACCACCCGCAATAGTCACGCGCCAAATTCAATATTTTTTCTATCTATCTCTGACTTTACATCATACAATAGTTGACATAGAACAGATGATATATATATAATATATATATAGTAGCTATAAATTTCTATTGAACACTTGCAATAATTATAGATAATTAAATATGATGCCATAGCATTTCGTATCATCATATAATATTAAAGTTCAAAGTAAAGTTTGCATATTGTTTTACTGATTGATGCTACAAATCTCAAGTATAACACACTCAAGATACATTTGATCTTTATCTGATATTTACTGATAGTTTTTAGAAAGGGTTTTCGACTTATATTAAGGCTAGTGTTACCTTGATGCTATAAGTATTTCAATTTTTGAAGAGTTGCAGCCTTATTGACAGGCTGAAAATGTTGATATGATTTACTATTCTCAATATATAATCGATAATTAAACAAGTATTTTCATTGAATTACAATCAGTTGTGCAAATCTGTTATAAATATTAAATAAAAATAATAATAATTTAACGAATCAATAAACAGCGTAAACAAACATTGAGTCACCAATAAAATCAAAAGAAATAAAAACAAAGTTATCTTCCACGTGACGAAGATGTTATACGCTTTTCATGCATATTTGAGCGATAGTTGCTATGTTAGCTATATGATATATTAGCCTAATTTGGATGAAATTTAGCTGACATTTATTAGTCGTCACTAAAATCAAATGCTGTAAGTTTCAAGAGGATAAAGGATAAAAAATATTTTCAGGCAAAGACTATGGCAGCGATATGATATAGTACATATAGCCTTATGGTCACAGGAAGTATCTATGCCACGTCTCATTAAGATTCATTTCAAAACTGATAGATTAGTTTGAGTTAAAACAGATGCACAGATAGATAGACAGACGGACGGACATGAAGATCTGAAATCTACTGTTTATGCTGATCAAGAATATATATACTTTGAGTGATATTACTCTCGCCTGCTTATGAACGTTACAAATTCCGTGCCAAAATGAATATACTCCATGTAAGAGTATAATAAAATAATAATAAAACATAAATAATTCCATTAAGGGAAAACGTCGCCTACACATACAGATGAGAAGCCGTGTCTCTAAGTAAAAGAAGATATATATCTCTTGAAGACATTGCCTTGTGGTTTTTGATTTAATTAAAAAATCAAAATATCAAAAATAGTGAAAAAAAAAAACTGTTGTAAGATCTCGATCCATAGTATTTATAACAACTTGAACTTTTAAGCTGCAAAGTGGAGTTTTGCAAATTGAGCATAGCTGATATTGGCGCCAATGCGTTAATTGTTGTTCATTGTGCTATTGTTATAGACATTTTCTGTTGTTTCTGTTGTTGTTGTTGTTGCCTATTTGAGTGCGTGGGTGACTGACAGTCGATGCTAAGATCTAATGGTTCAACGCATTTCAAGGCTATCGAGCCGTACAACTTGTCGCCGCTGGCGCCGCATAGTTGCCACAGCAACTACAAAAACTTCCAATCTCTGCCGTACTGCGCCTATATCACTTGCAATGTTAACTTTGCTTGTAGGAGTTACAATGACGTCACAGCACTCAGCACTATTATTCATGATATCATTTCTCTCACAAACAACAACAACAACAAAAATAAAATGCTTCTCTTAACATTTCATAAATCTAACGCTACAAGTAACATAAAGATATATTTGCAACACACAACAATAAACAAAAGCAACAAAGTCTAGCTGCTTAATTAGCATGCAGTGCACAGACGTGCGACCCACTGTGCGTATGAGCTACCAAAAAAAATAATACTAAAAGGCAATGCGGAACAAATTCGAGTACTATGATTATTTATGCGTTACAAGCGAAACAAAACAACAAAAACAAAAATAAAAATAAAATTTAAATAACTTAACATGACGCATGCGACATGTTGTCCAAAAGTGTCATTCAGTTGGACACGCCTCCTCCCACCCGATGACACAAAGTACGCCTCCCCATTGTTAGCGACATTGCTGTGCGTCTGACAATTGAAATCAAATTGATCGAAACGCGATTAGCAAAATTAATACAAACTCATAGCAACAACAACAACAACAACAACAACAAGAACAACAACTAACCAACTATGAAGTATTATAAATGTTATCGTATTTGCGCATTGTATAATCTATATGCGTGCACTTATGGCACACACTGTACACACTGTAGAAGAAATTAAACACTTACAGCCAAAAGCTTGTCATTGTTACATACAACGAAAACTTTTCGATTTATTCAAAGATGACTAGCAAAGAAGGACAGCAAAGAAAAGAGAAGAAAGAGATGGAACGATGGTAAGAGAAAGAGAGAGAGAGAGAGAGAGAGAGGAGCAAAGAGAGGCTTGAATTTTTTTTTTTTTTTTTTTATTTTTGGCATGTCTATTCGACAGATCGTTCGTTCAATGTCGATTCGTAGTCTATTTTTATAGCTTTCGATACATATTGCCAGTTTTGATAGAAATACTCGTATATGTATGCTGAAAAGTTAATTGCCGAATTCGTTTACACTACCGTTAATATTTTTTGTTTTGAATGAAATGATAAAACGACAAGAAGAGAATAGAAAGATAATCACTGATTATAAGAAAAGAATCAATATACAAAAAAAAACAAAACTATAAATGGCATAATATCACGATTACATATGATTAGTGTTAGATAAGAATTTATGAAGGCTTTTAACATCAACTTAACTGTATAAAATTGGAAATTTCGCATATTATATTAACCCAGAAATTCGAGACTTACACATTTCACATTTTTAATAATTTTTGACAGTCTTTCTTCTTATAATAATCAATAGTTATCACTAAAAGATGATGTATTCCATCTGAGATTATGTATTATACGGACAAAAAATTCTTTAAAAAAAAAAAAATAATAATTCCTTACGATCGATCATTGTCCAAGCATACAAATCCTCGAAAACTCACATATTCAATTGGTTCGTTAATGCCACTTCCATGAAATTTATAGACAATCCCTTCAAGGAGCAATTTTAAGTTTTCAAAATGTAAATTTTTCAATGCATGGCTTGGAAAACGCTGAGCAAATTAGCACAAAAAACTGAAGAAGTGATCCAGCAGAAATTTGGAATTTATACAAGAAATTTTTAAAGATACTAGAAATACTCTCTCTTAAGACTTAAGAAATCGAAATTTTAATAATAATTATTTAGTAAATTATTTCTGCAAATTCTGCAGTCATATTATTTACATCTTTTATTTAATTTTTAAATTAAATTTTCAATTTTCAGAGTATTTAAATTTCTACCAAATATCAAAGCCTTTTTAGGTGGTTTTGCCTTTGAATTATTTTCAATACATTTTGTTTTTTCATATACTATATATGCATGTACATGTATTATTTTTTTTACTATTATTCCTGCAAAGTCACGAACTCTTGACGCGCTCAGACTTTGACAGTTTTTTCATTATATATTGATTTTTATTTTCGATTTTTTTGGTTTTTTGATTTTTGATTTTGTTTCTTACATTTATGTAAGTTTGGATTGCATGAGCTAATCTCTTAATCATTTGTAGTATATCATAGCGCAAAAATGTTGCAGGTGCCAAATGCCAAATACCAAATGCCAATTTGACAATAGACTAACCCAAATCAAGAGCATATAATGATAATGATAATGATAATGAATGTGTATAACATGATCTCATGCAACTAATCCTAAGACTTGTGAAAGTCGTGCCCCAGAAAAATAATAAAAAAAAAAAAAAAATGTTGAAGCTTTTGAGCTTTGGCACCCACTCAAGCAGCGGCAACAACAACACAAACAACAATAGAATGACAATAACAACAACGATAAATATTATAACCAGCATTTAGAGAAAAATAGAAAAACAATCAACAACGCTCCACATTTGGATGCAAAATCTAAAGCAAAGCGATGAAATAGTCGAAACAGATCAACAGATCCAACAGACCGAACAGACCAACAAACTGAACAGACTAACATACCAACAGACTGAGCAGACAAACAGTTACTAGAAATTGGCAAAAAACAGCATGACCTACGCTAATAGCAAAAAAAAAAAAAAAAGAAACGAAGACACACAAACACAGCTAAGAAAAAAAAAAAATTTAGAAGATTCAGACTAATTTTAGCAGTTGCGACATCAACGAAACATCGCAGCGTTTGGCAAAAAAAAAAAAAAAAAAAAAACCAACAACAAAAGTTCGCTGAACTGCACAAAGGCATCCAAAGCTATAATATGTAATAACAACAGCAACCAAAACAACAACAACAACAGAAGCAGAAGCAGCAGCAACAAAAGACAAAAGCAACTTCTTTAGTTCTTTTTCTCGCATCATCAGCTAACTTGGCCAAAAAGAAAGCAGTTGGTAAATTTTGTTGGCCGCAAAAAATGCACACAAATCAACGTTCGAATTGTTGTCGAATCAAAGCACAAAAAAAAAAATAAAATACCAAAAGAACTCACAAAAAATTAAGAAGAAGCAGCAGCAGCAGCAGAGGAAGATGGCAAATAGCAAATGGCAGATGGGAGATGGGAGAAAGATGAAGAAGCAGCAGCAGTAGCGTAACGAAATTCCAAGTAAAATAAAAAAAAAAATATTTATATAAAAAAAAATAAATAAAAAAATTCTATCCAGCGAAAATAAATTGACTTTTTATAGACAGTGACAACAATTAATTATATTTTAATATGCCTGCAATAATCTCTCTCTCTCTCTCTGTCTCTGTCTCTCTGCTATATGGCAGACTGTACCATAAACAATCCGAGGGGGACTTCGAACAGAGACATAGACGAATCAACGACAAGACTTAAGCCAGCTAAGCATTGGCCGACAGCTTATTAGTTTATAGTGTCAACAACGCGCTTTAAAGACCATCAAAAGACACGAATGACCATCAGCAGCAGAAGAAAGGTCGCCGCAGCACAGCTGCCGTAAGTCATCGAACTTTCTCTATTTGTTACCCATTGTTTCGACTAATTTCTATATTATGTTACAGGTGTATACATACGTCGCTTTATCTTCCACCTCTCGCTGTGCCAAAATTTTAACTTCTTTTAACTTATTTTTTGATCAAGCATATTAATTAATTATGCTATTGGCAGGCGCCTCGAACGTATCAAACATATGTTGCAGTTACCCCCCATCGTTGCTAATACAAGCTGTTAAGCTCTTAACAATTAGTTAAAGTCACACTTTAAGCCACGCCACAAACTCCCAACTTGGCAGCAGTGGCAGCGCGATTAGAAATTATAGAACTTATCATAATAATAATATTAATAAAAAAAAGAAAGAAAGAAAGCTGAAGTCGACTATAAGATACTCACTTTTAAGCTTAAGTTTTCCATTAGCTAAAGCTTTTCAAATTCAATTTGAAAATTAATTTTAAATATTTTATAATAATAATAATAAGAAAAATTAAATAAACAAAATAAAAATAAAATAATAACAAGAAGAAAAATTATAAAAATAAAATAAATTAAGAATAATAATAATATACTCAGCACTCACCGATTTACAAGCCACAGGAGCATCATGTAAATTCCTTGCTTAATTTTCTCTTTTTTTTTTATTACTCGAGCTGCATCAAAATTTCACAGCACTTGCAATATTTAAATTTTACCATTGAAAGTCTTGAAGTTGATATTGGGCTACACTGTTTTATGGGATCACAATCATTTTTTGCAGTTGGCGATGCAAAAATCCAAATAAAACTTTAATCTGCCTACAAATCATTCAAACACTTTGCCATAGATTTTGAACACTGTAGCTGCTACAGTCACTAAAAATTAAGATGTTTAAACTAACACACATCGCAGAAATGACTCACCAGTTGGCTCTGATCAAGAATATAAATATATATGTATATTCATGGGCTCGGCCACGCCTTCACATACACACTCATATACACTTCCTGGATTAACAATGTCATAATGCCCTTGAATCCATTGAGTACTGGGTATAATTACATAAGCAGTAACATACATATATACATAGACTTGTATACATACATATGTTTATCTAGATAATAGATTCCATTTATACCTAACATACATAAATACATACTACATACATACATACACATACATACATACTTATCTATGTATGTAATTTTGGCATATGTCTTCATATAAATTGAAAATAATTACATATGGGAAGAAATTGGAAACAATCGCGTGTTTTGCCATAAACAGAAATTCCCAAAATGCGCAGATTTAATTTTTTTTTTTTTTGCTTTTTGTCTTTTTAGTCTTTTTTTTTTTGTTGTCGCGACGTTCTGATGCGAATAGAATGATTAGAATGGTTTATAGCTGTAGTAGCTACTACTTTCAAAAATTTGCGCCATGCTTTTGCTGTAATTAATAGCAGCTTACGACTCTAGTCACAAATTAGCAGCATGACATAGCGCCGCAAGAACTCAAAATTTCGTTGGCGTTTTATTCTTGTTGCTGTTACTGCTGTTGTTGTTGTTGTTCTTGTTGTTCTTGGCCTGAAGTTGTTGACAGTTGTGCGTAGGAGTTTTGAACTAGAAATTGTCACAATTGTGTAGGCGGTAAAGCTAGAACTGACCACGATCCTGTTACACTTTTTGCCAATCGTAATCTTAATGCTAACAAATTGAAATTAAAAATTTTAATACACTCACGAGGCGTGGCAAGATTACTTGCAGATCAAAGAACAATGAATAGTGTAGCACAAAATTAACTTGTTGTTGTTGTCTTTTTACTTTGTTTTTTTCTTTTTCGCTTCCGTTTTGATTGAAGGCGTTAGCATATATTGAGTTTATTAATCCATTGGCATGGCATGGCATGAGAGTGTGTACGTGTGTGTATGTGTGTGTATGTGTGTGTGTCTGCTGCCATAGCCATAACCGTAGGCGTCAAGTACTCATTAATGCCAACATCAACATCAACATCGACATCAACATCAACATCAACATCATGTTGTATATTTCCAGAACTAGTTTCTTATTGAACAAGATTAAAGTAATGCTAAGTAATACTTAAACAGCATAACCTTGACAAGGATAGCTGCATAAGCTTAATATCTATATAATATATGTATTTAATTTAAGGATTAAGCTTAACAGAGTTTTTAAACTAATTCAAAGGATTCGATGTCTTAGCGCTCTCCTGCCGTATGGCATTAATAAGCTCATAGTTAACCAAAAATGTAAAGCGCAGTCCCGATATCTCTACAGTGCAATTGTGTGCCAAACGTGTCTTGTTGCCACTTAACAGTGGTGTGCCATCAATGAAGATCGCACGTTTGCCCTCGTTGGCAATGAAGAAATCTCCATTGCTGCGCATTTTGATTGTGCCTTGGCGACGTGAGATTTTTGCAGCAGGTCCTTCCAGGGATAGATCAACATCGACACCGCATTCTTTGGCCTCGCGACCAAATGTTATCTCCTTGGAGCGCATCAGATAGCGCACCAAACGTCCACAGAGACAGGCTAAAGTTTGATTATCAAATTCACTGGCGGCTGTTGGTCCAAGCACTGAGTCAACCAGTACACCCCAGCGTGAAAGTTCGTTCTCTAGCAGACGTATATCGCGCTTATTGCGACGATCGGCCAACGTTAATTCAATTTCCAAGGCCTCATCGCGTGGCTCATGCAATTCCTGGTCAAATATTTGATCCTCGGCATCCGAGAAACTCAAAGGTTGATCAGAATCCTGCAATGGTTTAACAGTTTGATCTGGCAACAGACAGTACTGCTTGAGCAGCAGCCAATGATTATGCAAAGATTTGGCTGTGCGTGCACAGTAAAAAACTGCAGCATTGTTGTCCAACAGCTCCTGGAACTGTTCAATTTTTGGTGTGTCCGTCTACATAGAATGTGGAAAGATTAGTTTCAAGTATAAATAAAGTATTGCAAATACTTACGCTTTTAATAGTACCCAGCAGATCCTCCTCCTGTACGCTATACAAAGCCTTACGTTGCACAGACTCTACCAGCTCGGGATGCAGATTACGCATGGCAGAGACGGCAATTCTTGATACTGCTGGCTCATAGAGCAGGGCATACCAACGCTGCTGTAATTCCTGCAAGGTAAATTTACAGGAGAACTTGACACCGCGATGTATCATGCGCAAATCGTTAGTTTGCTGTATGCCAATGACAAGAGCAAGATCATCAATTGGCTTCCAGCGGCCCAGATCTTTGGTTGCCATCTGGGCCAATGGACGTCCATTGCGTCGCGGCTTCTTGCTGCTAGCTTGCCGCGTCGGACGTGGACGACGATCGGATACTGGTACACGATCCATAATAGGTTTCACCTTTGGCTGCACTTGTGCAACAGTATTAGTAATTGTGGGTAATGGTAAATTCGGTGTCGCTGGCGTCAATGGTGTTGCAGGTGTTGATGCTGCAGTGATGATCGGTGTGCCAGATAATGGTTCAGCAGCAGTACCGACACCAGGTGTGCTTGGCTGAGATGTTTCCGGTGCGGTACCAATGGCTGTTGCAGTTGCAACAGGATTTTGCAATGAAATTGGAGTTGTGACAATACCAGGATAATTTTGTGAAGTTGTTCGTGGTCGATTAGAGCGATTGGCATCAGCACCTCCACGATTTGTTGGTATTGTTAAATTATATTCAACAATTTCATCATCAAAACGTTTACGCTTTATGGTACGCGAGGAGCTGTCAAGGTGAGAATGATGAATGACATAAATAAATAATAAAAAGCAAACAATAATTTTTCAAATTGTTCACTTGTAGTGATAAGTGGTAAATATGAAACTTACCTTCTTCGCTTTGCTGCGTCGTTTTGCAGCAACTCAATTGGCAAATTATGAATTGGAGTTTTACTCAAATTGGCTGTTGTTGTTGTTGCTGCTGCTGCTGTTGATGATGTTAGAGGAGCTGCGCAAATGTTGACAGATGTCGATGACAAAGTGACAGTGGAGGGCAAGCCTACTGCCTGCGACATTCCTGTAGGCGCCAAAGTCGAATTTACAGTTGCAGATGTCACATTATTTGTCACTGTAACAGGTAATTGCGTTCCTTCCATGGTTTTTGTACACTATTATTATGTTTTTTCATGAGCTACGCACAAGTTCTGTAAACGCTGTGACTAATCGATAGCCTAAAAAAAAAGTTCGATAGAAAACATCGTATGACGAAGTACTCTATACGGTGGCAACACTATGTTAGTTTACATAATAACTCCTCACCTTACAGAAGACAACGCACTGTGCAAAAATTTATTAAATTATTATTAAATATTTATAAGTTTACAAATATATAATTTGTTCAATAATATTTTGCACATAGATAATTAAATAAAACATTTATTTATGCAATTTTATATAAATTTATTTTTAATTTAACATAGCTATCGAAACTATCGATAAGTAGATATATGAAAAGTTGAGTGTACCCATCATATTTACTATTTATAATTAAGCGCAGCCCTGAAATTTCTAACAAAGTCGTGATGTGAAACTTGATAATAAAATAATAATGTGATGTCTATTCTTAAGAATGTGCGACATAAATAAATACAGACAAGCATTTCAGCATTGCTAACAACTCGTTCAACATTTAGTTATAGCTGCTAAACTATGAGGTAGGCGTTCATCGCATTCAATTCACAACAAAAATGTGATGACTAATCGATTGCAATTTCAGTTCTCATTACGCGGAATCGGAATCTTCACAGTCCGAGAGTAAAATGGACATCTCCGAGACGCCAACGGACTCCACTGGCGTTTCACCGCTGGCCGATGAACGCGCCACTGCAACGATGCCAAACAAAGTCAGTGCGATCTTGCAGCAACATCATGAGAATGTAGATGAACAGGAGAATAATGAAAATAAGAATGAAATCGAAAGCGTTAACATTAATGTTAATGTTACTACGTCGACGCTAGATAATCGAATAATACGATCGGAGCTACTGCTGCCAGCTGAAACTATGACACAACGACAACGACAATTAACATTGGCCAATAGTCATCCGTTAATGTCGCCCACAAACACAGACTCGGATTCTGAGCCATTTCACAGCAAGTGCATTAACTTTCCCGATGTTGTGCCACGCACAGAACAGACATCAAACGAAGCGGCACGCAATACATTGAATCAGCAAAATAATATGCGCGTAAAACCTCATGATGCTAAAGTCAGTCTGTTGCGCGCCAACAGTCCAGATCTGCTCAGTAGCGAGTCGGATGCAGATGTCTCACAGTATTTGGCGGCTGTTGAATCAAATTTTCAGTCGGTTTCTTTGCTGCCCAACGGTAACAATAAAGTGTCGCGAAAAGCAAAACGCACGAGTGGAACTGGTGGTGCCGAAGACATATCTAGCTTGGATTCTATATCGAATCATAGTTTCGATGATGACGAAGATATTGAGCACAATTTAGCCTCGCTTAGTCCATCTAGTTCACTAATCGATGGTTTAGATGGTGAAGATGATGATGATGATGAATGTGAAGGTCCAGAACTGCTACCGGACAACGATGATGATTTGGATGACTTTGGCATGGCCACCACGCCGACGCCGCATGCCGTTGGCACAAATGCTGCTGCGTCAGAGCTACCACAGTATACAGCTGATGAAGAACGTCGTGATTCACGTAATTGGCAGAAGATTACACTGCCAGATGGTCGTACACGTGAAATTGATATGCGTGTCATTGAGCCATATAAGCGTGTACTATCCCATGGCGGTTATCTAAAAGCTGGCGGACAGAACGCTATTGTTATATTCTGTGCTTGCCATTTGCCTGATCGATCTCGTGCTGACTATAGTTATGTCATGGATAATCTATTTCTGTATGTGGTAAAGACATTGGAACAGTTGGTAACAGATGACTATGTGCTTATTTATCTGCATGGTGGCTCGAACAGGCGTAATGTGCCACCATTTCCATGGCTCAAGCGGTGAGTGCAACAATTTATATTAAAGATTATTATAGAAATTTTTTATTAATAAGTTCTATTTTTAGCTGTTATCAACTTTTGGATCGTCGCTTGCGTAAGAGTCTGAAGCACATGTATCTGGTGCATCCGACCTTCTGGATAAAGTCCTTGGTATGGATGGCACGTCCATTTGTCAGGTTTGTATTTACCTTTTAAATTTTGTTTTTTTTTTTAAAAAAAATTTTAATAAAATTTCAATTTTTTATTTTATGTAAACAGCACAAAATTCTGGCGCAAGTTAATTTATGTTAAATCTCTAGAGGAATTGGGCTTACATGTGGCTGTGGAGAAGGCAGCCATACCAGAAAAAGTTAAGCAATACGATGCCAAGCGACATTGAGCTTGTTATACACAACAACTACTACGGACTATGGACGCTTAAGCATTACACATTACACTGTCGGATTTATACTGTTTCCGTAAAATTCCTTTCGTTAGATTCTAATTACTTTTATAAATACTCTCTATATTCTTTATTTTATATTAATTTTTATTTATATTTATTTAAATTTTTTTGCTGCTGCTATGCTTTAATTTAAGATCTCAACTCTTTGTGATAATTATTACTCCTTTTTTTTGCCTTTTTGCCTTCTCAAACAAAAACACAAAAAAATCTCATTGTACTTTTTGCCCCGCTATGTGCTATGTAATGTATTTTTATAAGTGAAGTTCAGCAAAACATCGAACAAGTTTATCTCGTAGCTTACACTAATAATTCACATACACATTAACATATATAGAGAGTAGTAAATATATACACACACATTTATCATACTCACAGTTAGCTGTAGTGAAACAATAATGCATAGTATATACTATATATATATATATTAGTATATACTTATATATATAGTTAATCATGATCATATAGCTTCCGCTTCAGTTCCATATACATAAGCACCACATAATCGTATCAATCAATAATAACACTATATATATATTCATATACATATATATATATACACTTTTTTAGCCTGGTTTTATAACACTTATTGACAAAAAGAACGTAAGCAACAAGAAACCACCAGACTTCCGTACGTGTTACCTTTTTTTCTTGTAGCAAAAAAAAAGAAAAGAAAACGAAGATATGTCAAAACTAAACTGAATTTTTAAATTAAGAAAAAGTTTGTAATTGAAAATATTTAGCTGAATTTTTTTTGTGTGACGCTTTTGCATCGATTGCGCATTGTAATAATTGAAAAACAAAACAAAACAAAACGTTATCAAAAGCACTAAAGACACAACAACAGCAACAACAACACACAACGACCATTAATAAAGAGAGAGAGAGAGATGACCCCATGCCAGTCACGAACCTTAACCCATTAGCCACCACGAAAATAAAAATGTAGCTGTTTTAGTATATAAGCGAGAACTAGTGACCATTATATATATATATATATATATATATATATATATATATATATATACTATATTATTATACTATATTATACGATACAAACAACATGAATAAAATAAAATACAATATTTGATATTTAACAATCTACAATCTCACATATACATAAATGAAACATATGATATAATAGTAGTTGGTAATAGTTAAGAGCATGTAATCGATATATTGATATTAAGGAGCGATCTTTTGTTGGTTTCCTTATTGCTTCAAATGATAATAAAAAAAAAACAAACGAATCTACTGGATGTATAGATATAAATAGATATTATTAAATATTTGCAGATTATATATCTTAAGAGTAACCATTTTGTTCACAATCCCATAAATCTTGATCCTCATGGAATTGTATCAGTACCAACTCATAAGTAACAATTGTGCCAGCAACCTAATGAAGTCAGATGGGCATTCAAATATAGAGATTCTATATATCACTTGATACTCACACTAAGCACTAATTTGCGTGTCAGATAAAAGAATTGCATGCCGCTGAGTGCCACCAAATCGCTTGTGATTTCTTCAGCAAATCGTTTGGCCTCCGGACACCATGAATCCTTGGGTATACAGCGTAGATAACATAATGAACGACGTGATTCATCATGCACACTTGCAGCATACAGAGACACGGCAAGTGTACGTCCAATGAGAAATATAAGCGAAAAATAAAAGTAAACCGCATGTGCTACCGATGGCATTGGACTATGGAACAAAGTGAACATTTTTAATCAGAAATAAAAATAGAAATTTATATTATAATCATAATATACGCACTTGAGACTACGAAGCAATTGCACACATATGAAATAAAGATTATTGGAGAAGGAAACCATTGTTATTAGAGAGATGGCATTATCCATTTCAGTGCAAAGTGTACAAATATTACGATACTGTACACGACGCTCTGACCAGAAATGTGGCGACATATGCTGCAAGGCAAAAAGAAACAAGAAAGCATAGTTATCTTTTGGAGTGCCGATAATTTTTTTTTGAGCGATAGTTCCTTTGTTCCTATCCTATTCCTATTCCTATATGATATAGTTCAATTTAAACCAATCTTGTCTCACATAAGTTTATGTAGTCACTTAACTTCAGACGGATAGCTTAAAAAAAGCAAAAAACAAGTGTAATACAAAAATTCCATTTTCGATCGATTATTTCTATGGCAGGGCTAGATACTAAAGTAGAAATATTTGGATAAAATTTAATTAGCTAAAAAACGTCACTAATCTCAAAATACTATAAGTTTTATTTGTATTTATATTCAACTGATGACAATTTGGAGTATGTATGCCAAATATCATCTAGATCACGTTAAAACTGAATTATTAATTTTAATAACACGAATATATTCTTATCCTACATAAGAATATTATCTACCATGACTAATTTTTGGGTGGTATAAACTCCTGTGAGCATGCAAAAATAAAAATCTCTGAACTTACCATGCCTTTAAATGTAAGTAAATTATCATTAAGCTGACGAAATTTCGATGATAAACCGATGCTTACAATCATCACAAATATATCCATATAATTCCATATGAATGTTGAATAAAAATTTTGCAATTTACCCCACAGTGCCAGCACTGGATAATAGTCAATCACATAGAAAATTTCATCGTTTGTAAGTAAAAAGAAATTTCTTATAGGATCATCAGTTTGATTGCAAAATGCTGAATAATTAATAGCCGAAATCATGCTTAGCAAATGTTCCGCTGCATAAAATAAAAATATTTTTAAGTTTTCCACAGAGATGAACAGATGCGTTAGTTTATTTACTTACCAAAAGATAACATCATGCCGACAAACATAACCATTTTAATGGTATATGCCATGCGACGCTTTTCACGTTGTGTATGATATGGTGGCAAATCCTGTTCAATGTCATGCCAGTGCATCATCAATGTTGGCCATTTCCGTGCCAAATTGAGAGAACTTATGCAGACCAACAGTATGCAACCTCTGAAGATTAATGGCTTGATGTTGTTAAATGTAATTGGACCATCTAGTACTTTATAGATAGTTAGACCTAAATCTATAAGTGTAGAGGCAATGAAGAGCAGGCAACAACATGTACGCACATGTCGCCAGGAGAAACTTAAGCTACTTGGATGCTTGGCTGTTACACCACGTACTGGCATCATGGCAAAGCATTGTGCGGTCAATAAGACTTTGCCAACAGCCTCATGGAAACTGCCATTGTACATGAACTGTTCACGTGTTTTGCATTGCAATTCTAGATGTAGAATTAAGATCTGGCTAAGATTATAAAAATATATATATGCTATATATATATATTGCATACTTGTGCCCATAGTTTCATCGCATTCAGCTTGCAAACGGCTTATGTAATTTTGTGAAGTTTCCATAAATGCGCGTTTCCTAGCACTAAATTATTCAGTTAGAAATCAATATAGATATATATATAATGTTCAGATACAGTTACTTTAAACTAAACTTCAGTTAATCTACCTCTCATGCAATATATCCAATTTACGCAATAATGAAGATTTCTTATATTTCTTCCAGCGTCGAAATTTACGTCCCAACTTTGGCAGAAACCTCATTTTGTGACCGCAGACAACTGTCGACTGTATACTGGTGCATGTACAAAGTGCATGGAATAAGTAATAACAGTTCATGGTGCTATATGCCGTGTGCCGTGCGCCGTGTCCTGACATTAAAAGACACCTGTTGTTTTGCACTTATCTATAATTAAAACCTCAATGCAAAGTGACATTTACAAATAGAAATACAAATTTACTCATTAGATTTGCCAGTTGGTTGTATTGTAAACAGACTGCTCAGTACTCAGTGCTCAAAGCAATCATTTACTTTGTCCGTTTTGGTGAATTGCAGTAAAATTAGCTCATAGGTAACAATTGTGCCAGCTACCTGCAGATTGCATAATTATATAATTATTATTGTAAGTAAGTATGTATATATATTTATTTTTAGTTATTATTACCGATATGACAACGCCCCGTGTCAGCTTGAAAAACTTCATGCCAGTCAATGCCACTTGATCCATGTTTACTTCCTCAGAGAAGCGTTTTAACTGCGGATAAATATGTAGAGATATATAGTGATATATATTTTGATATGTATAAAAAACTGTAGACAGATATGTACATAGTGATATAAAGAAATGTATAAAGATATATAAATATAGAGATATAAATATATATAGTTGAATGAAGATATATGAATTTATATAGAAATATATATAGACCTTAAGAAATAAATACAGAATTACATAAGATACAAACATACAAAAAAAAAAATTATCTACAGAATTCATAATCGTGGAAGCTTCAATGAAAGGTTCTTAAAACAAAAACTTCACTTTCAACTGAACAGTTTTAGAGTGACTATATAATAAAGTGGTCTGATTTAAGTATAATCAGCTGTATGATACAGTTGTACGATTTTGGTCACGTATACGTCGTCACTAAGCTTAAATCCTGTAAGTTCCAACCGGTTAGCTCATACTCTTTGCGATCGCTCTTAGAGCGACTATATAATAAAGTGGTCTGATTTAATTGTTAAAGCTACATATGTATAATCATCTGTATGATATATATTATATTTGTCCGATTTAAACCACTTTTAGGTCATCAATAGTTTAAATTCTTTCTATACTCAATTTACGACTTATCTTTCCTACAGCTGCTTCTTACAACTCCGGATAATAAGAAATATCTATACCAAGTTTCATCCAGAAAGCTTTAAAGTTACGACTGTTTCTACAGTCTACTTTATAGGGTCCTGCCACACCTTGTGATCGTTTCAAGCAGCTTTACTCTTGCAAAGCTATGGCTATAATAACTGTTTACATATATAGGCTGACAACTTACCTCACTAGACCAATATTGTCTAGGCACAAGCTGAAAGATGCTCAAAGGTCGCTTGGATTCATCATGAATGCTGGCGCTATATAGCGATAATATCAAAGTGCGACAAAGTAAATAGCTTAGTGAGAACCAAAAGTAAGCTGTATGTGTAGCCGATGGTTTCTTTCTATATAAACAAAAATTATATAAATTATAATAACTAAATTATAAAAAATAATTTATGCTACATACTGCAAACTCTTTAAGATCTTGCCACATATGAAATAAAGATTGTTGCTGAAGCAGAGCAATGTTATAATCGATATAGCATCATCAACCATAGAGCAAAGTTTACAAAGATTGCGAAAATTAATGCGACATTGTATCCAATAATCTGTGCTGGTCGGCTGTAATTGTTTTTTTTTTTCTAAGAATTTTATATACTCTTCAACTGAAAATCCGCTTGTTGCCTTACCAAACGTGCCTCTCGCAACATGTAATCATTGAGCTGACGAAAACGTGCCGCCAGCGAAACACTGACAGCCATGACAAATATATCATTAAAGCTCCAGGCAAATGTAGCCAAAACATTGATCACCTTGCCAATAATACCGAGAAATATGCTATAGTCGATAAAATGGAAAAACATGCTAAAGTTGATAAACAAATAACTGTTAATCGGTTGATTAGGCAGCACAGGACAAGCATTCACATAATAAATGCTTGACAGCATGCTCAGCAAATGTTCCACTGTAAGGAAATAAGAAATTATATAGAGTATGAAAAATTCGTAGTCATTAGCATACCGAGTGAACAGCACATAGCTATCAATATTATCATGCGTATATGATAAGCAAGAGCTGAACGTTCACGTTCCGTGCGTAATGCTGGCAACTGAGATTCAACCAATTGCCATTCTCGCACCACTTCTGGCCATTTTGTGGCCAATTGAAAGAATGCAACAGATATGGAAAATATTGAAGCATAGAAGATAAGCGTTTCCACAGAATCAAAATCAAAATTGACAAGCATTACATAGGCAGCCATATAACATGAGACAATGCCAAAGGATATGCTGACAATCAGCGCATAACAGCTGCGAAAATTTAACCATTGAAATGCCAAATCATCAGCATACTTGGAACTAATGCCACGTACTGGCATTAATGCAAAGATCTGTGCAATAATCAAGACTAAAATTAAAAGTTTTAGACGTAAGACATAGTGTTTAAAACTCGTAACTAATTATAATTAATACCAGGTTTAATAGCCTCCTGTATTGAACCATTATGCACATAGTCTTCCTTTTCACCATGCTGCAGTATTGCCTTGACTTGAGATTTGTTATATAGAATATATAGTAGACTTTATAATTGTACAATTTAAACGGTCTGCTTACGTCGAGGCCAGCGTACGCGTCTATTTTGCTTCAATGAATTGCCACGTTTACCACTAGACAATTTAAGTTTGATTTAAATAATTTAGTTAGCAGCGCTGCATGTCTGTTTACTTACAAACTGTCAACGCGTGGCACACGCCAAAAATTAATAAGTGCCACGCTACGTCTTTGACTTGTCGCGTTACTTACTGTCCTGGCCATGTCCTATGCTTAACTGTTTTTGTGTATATAGTAAAATCCCATTGCTAGTGCCAAATGCTAGTTTCTTTTTAATACTTTCCCCTCCTGCTCCTCCTCCCCTTTATCATTCACCATCAGATTACAGTTACTTATCTGTTTACAATCTTTGTGCAAATTGCTGGTCTGTGTGACAGAGACGGATAGATTCATAAAATATGCAATATGAATAAGTGTGCCGTGCAGTGCTGTGTGGTGCTAAAACTATGAATAGAATATACTCTTTGAGGAGCCAGCACCACGACTACAAATACTCTTCTGCACATCTGAGCCGCTCATTTGATTAATCAACACTAACTCATAGGCCATCAAAGTGCAAGCCATCTGTAAGTTAAAACATTATTAATATAACTCTTGGTTATAAACTCAACAAACTTACCGCAAACATAAGTCTTCGGGTTACAAAGAAATATCCTTTGCCACTGAGTGCAAATGTATTATTTCTCATAATCTCATGTATACGTCGCAATTCTAGGCACCAAAATTCTGTTGGAATTTCAAAGAGTGTATTGGAGATTTCTTTAGCTTCCTGTGGTATTGATGATGCAGCAAACATCATGTTGCAAACGCGTGATACAACATAAAATAAACAAAACCAAAAATACAATTCATCCATAAAACTACCGCGAGTTCTGTAAGTAAATATTTCAAATTAAATTATAATATTAAGAAAAATCTCAATATAAATTAAATTACTTAAAGCTGTGATAAATCTGCACACACACAAAGTACATATTATGCGAACAGGCTAATATTATCAATCCCGACAATTCCTTATCATATAAGGTGAATAAATCATTTAAATCGAGCAAATCGTAGCGCAATTGTTCCCAAAATTCACTTGACATGCGTTGTCCAGCATGTTGTCGTATGCGCCAATGCAATTGCTTGAAACGTAATTGCAGGCTGCGACAATTGAGTATCAGGAATATATCCACAAAGTTCCATACAAAGGTCATGGAGAGTGTTGTCCATTCGATAAAGAGTGCTTGCACCAAATTAAAGTGGAAAACTGAGAAAAGTTCTTGACGTTCACGTTGAAAATAATTAAGCCAGAAATCGACATCCAATTTGCATTCATGTATCTGCTGATAATTGCTATAGATGGCACTGCCCACATATGTGGAATGTTCGCAGATTGCAGCAAGTAGTAAGAATGTGCCCCATAGGCGTATACGACGTCCAAATTCTTGTCCATATTTACAATCGTAATCAGGTTGCAGGAAAACCAATTCACAGCGTGATGTTTGCCTGATGAGACGCGGCCAGCGAAAGGAGAGCAAGAAGAAGCCACTAAAGCAGGCAATGCATATAACGCTGAAACTAAGGGAACCTCAAAAAATAATGATACATCTTAAGTATACATAGATTATAGTAAATAATTGGTTTTACTTACCTATGGTATAAATTTTAAGGCCATGCTGGAATACAATTTTCGAGGAGAGTCCACAATCCATTAGAGCAAAGCCTAAACTGATGCAGCTTACAAAAAATGATAGCGAAAGCCAGCGAAAACGCACTTTCTCCGCGGAAGAAGTAGGCCACACACCAGAAACGGGAAACACGCCAAGAAATTGTGCAATCACCAAAACTGAAAAGTAAAATAAGATGTTTAACTTCTCTTGTTTCAGACACAGTAAAAAGTTTAAATTGTAATTAAATTTTAATTAGTGTCACATTGTATTCTTAATTAATTACACTTACAAGGCCCAATGGCATGTTGTAGTGTATTTTTATTGGTCTGCGAGTTCTGCTTCATTATCCTGCCTGATGTCTACTGTTTTGCCATTGGCTAGCGACATGAGCATGCAAGGAAATTCTTTTGGCTTTAGTGATTGTAATCTGCATGTAGAATGTGCAGTGTGCGTGTACAACGGGGCGTATGATGCACAATTTATTTATATATTTGCAGTTAAGATCTTGTTAAGTTTTTCTATACTAAGTGCCATGACAATTTAAAAAGTGCTTGAAATAAAATTGTTTAACAATAGACAGTTCTTTGCCTGATGGTCGCTTGATTGATAACATCGGAAATCATAAGTTCATAGGTGATAATCGTGGTGCCCATCTGCAATTAACATACAGTAACTAAAGTAATACAGTAAATAACATTTTGTATTAAAACTACTTACAGCTAATACAAGTTGACGTGTCAGATAGAAAAATCCATTACCTGATAACGCAGTCATATCATTGCCCAATTGTTCGCTGAAGCGTTGCACCTACAGTATTTAAAAGATTTATTAAATTGAAGCTTTAATATAAACTTTGGCTGATGTCACAGTGAGTGCAAGAAGTAAAGCGATGTAAGTAGTGATAATATTTTTGTATTACAGGATGGCGAAGTAAAAGCTTTGAGCCTGGCAATTTATGCTCAATATAATATGACTAAAATTTAAGTTCAGAAGCATTGGTCTACTTCCCTTGAATATCGTTTCGTTTTCACACTCACTCTGCCATTAAGCCACTGAGCTTTCACTCAGACTTCACCCTTAGTCAAATACTTGCCTCTGTATTCCACGCCTTAGAAGGCACATCACGCAATGCCGTTATAATTTTACGCTCAAAATCATTAATTGAAGAAGTGACAAAAATAGTCAAAATGGTGCGCAGCACGGCAAAGACTAACGAATACCAAAAGGCAACCATAACAATGGGATCCACACCAATATTTCTATATAAAAAATAAAGTAAAATTATAAAAATGACAAACAAAAACACAATAGTTTCAACTTACTTAAAGCTATTAAACAATTGAAAACATATGAAGGACATATTATTGCTAAAGACCAGTAGCACAAGCGGTGAAATTGCATTGTCCATTAGACGCACAAGACGCTTTAATGCCAAATAATGATGCCGCACCTCTGTCCAAAATATATCTGGCATTGCTTTCTTATGCACAGAAGCAATACGCCGATGCAATTGATGAAAACGTGCCGCTAGTCCAATGCCAATGCACATAATAAAGCAATCAGTAAACGAACGAGGATATGCAATTGTCTGATTTATCCACTTCAAAAGAAACAACAAGCACAAAATTATAATTGTCACTCTCTAACAACTCCAGAAAAAGCACTGCACTGCACAAACTTAGAAACACAACTGACCGCAACGCTGGTGCATTTCTTCTTATATTATGAAAATTTTACTGATCTACTCTCACTTGTGTGTGTTGATGAGAAGCTTCGTCCACTGTGAGAGAGTTCAACCGCGTCTTTAACTCTGAGCTCTCCCCCAGTAGCTTATATTATGCAGTTGCGGCTGCGCTCACGATTGAAAGAAGAAGCATAACTAATGAGGTTCACCTTACAGTGTGTTAATGTATGAGTGAGAGAAGAGATGCTTCAGTAACTGTTGTCTACTGTGAGAGAGTTCAACAATGAGTAGCATAGGCGTAGTCACGATTGAAAGAAGAAGA
>JBAMBR010004731.1:0-98756 GCA_037044475.1 Zaprionus obscuricornis | reverse complement strand
GACCCCGTTGAGCGCAAGGCAAGAGAATGAGAAAGAAAGAGACGGAGAATATGAAAGAAAAAATGATGAGCAAAGATTAAGAATAATAAGCGAAAGGCTAGAGCGAGATAGACAATATGATATGATAGCAAGAGTGTTATTCTTATTGTTGTTGTAGTATAATTAAATATGAATAGAAAAGAATACATAAAAATTAACTAATCATATTTAATTAAGCTTGTAAGCATAACAAATATTTGTGTATAATAAATTAAGTTATAGACAATTATTTGTAATATTTACCATATTTTTTATTTATAAAAAAAAATGTAAAAAAAAATATAAAAAAAATAAAAACAAATTTTATGCAAATTTAAGAACTGTAGAAAATTTTACATATTTTTTTGTTTAATTGAATCATTTGAATTAATTTATTAAGATTAGAATATATAAAATTAAAATGTTATCATATTACATATATGTATAAAATAAATTCATATTTATTTTGTATTAATATGAACAAAAAATAAAAATTAAAAAAAAAATATTTTAAATTACTTACGTCATTTAAAATAATCATTTATTTATTTAGACACATTTTTTTTAAAAATTTATAAAAGATTTAATTTTATAAAAATTTAAAATATATTATTACAATAAATGAACTTAATTTAACTCACTTTACACAATATTACACAAATTTTCGACAGTTTGCGTCGAAGAATATCAAAAACTGTCATTTCAGTGAACAATCGCCAGCATTTTCTGCACATGATGCAAGTAAATACTAATTAGAGCAAATGCTAGATGGGTGTTTTATTTAAGCTTCAAATTAATAAATCGATTTTAAGTCTCTCATCTTGATACATCGCTTTTTATAAAAAAAAAAATAATAAAAAAAAAATCAAAAATAATAAATAAATAATAATTAGTAAAACGCCTCAATATATAAATTTGAATTAAATTATTTTAAAATTTAAATATACATAAATTTGTAATTTAAATTAAATTAAATTCTTAAATATAAATTCTATTTAATTATTGTAATTAGATTTCCCATTATTTAGATTTATTTAATATTGTTATTTTTATTAAAATCTGTTTAGTAAAAATAAAAAATTATGAATAATTTTAAATATCAATTTAATTAAGAAAATGAAACAATAAAATAAGTAAATATTTGTATTTTATTTAAAAATGTCAATGTACAGATATGTTCATAGAAATAGAAGTGCGATTGAAGCAAATCTATATAAAGGCTTATTTTTGCATTATCTTTTTTGATAGTTTTGATAGATCGCTTGCATATATTTTGATAGTTTTTTTGTAAAATGAAATGTAGAGATATGAAAAAAAGCTAAATCCCCCGTTAGATTTGCTCTATTCATATTTTTGCACATGTGCATAAAAATTTGGATGTTCACTGAAATAACAGTTTTTAATTTTCTTTGACGAAAACTGTCGAAAATTTGTATAAAATTGTGAAAAGTGAGTTAAATTAAGTTAATTATTATAATAATATATTTTAAATTTTAATAAAATTAAATCTTTTATAAATTTTAAAAAATGTATCTAAATAAATAAATGATTATTTTAAATGACGTAAGTAATTTAAAATATTTTTTTTTTAATTTTTATTTTTTGTTCATATTAATACAAAATAAATATGAATTTATTTTATACATATATGTAATATGATAACATTTTAATTTTATATATTCTAATCTTAATAAATTAATTCAAATGATTCAATTAAACAAAAAAATATGTAAAATTTTCTACAGTTCTTAAATTTGCATAAAATTTGTTTTTATTTTTTTTATATTTTTTTTTACATTTTTTTTTATAAATAAAAAATATGGTAAATATTACAAATAATTGTCTATAACTTAATTTATTATACACAAATATTTGTTATGCTTACAAGCTTAATTAAATATGATTAGTTAATTTTTATGTATTCTTTTCTATTCATATTTAATTATACTACAACAACAATAAGAATAACACTCTTGCTATCATATCATATTGTCTATCTCGCTCTAGCCTTTCGCTTATTATTCTTAATCTTTGCTCATCATTTTTTCTTTCATATACTCCGTCTCTTTCTTTCTCATTCTCTTGCCTTGCGCTCAACGGGGTCACGTTATTTGTCAAAGGGCAAAGACATTCATGATGTTGCTACAACACATAAATCTACGTATTTTCGCATCTGTCAGTTAATGTACAACGTTCTGGTTTTTTCTATTGCTGTTATTGCTGTTGTTGTTGTTAATTTTAAGCATTTTGACTGGAGAAAAATGTAAGAACCGTTAGAGCTACAAATACATGCGCAATAGACGCATAAAAGTTTCATTCTTTTATTTTCTACGCTTGCCATTTTTTGGCCACAATAAATGTTGAACACAAAAGCGACGAAGAAGTATTAGCAGAGGTTGAAGAAGAAGAAGAAGAAGAGCAGCACAAATCATAGAGCAGAGAATTTACTTCATATACTTGAAATATATATATGTATATATATGAAGTTTACATGCCATGTATCCGGCATTTCTCTTGCTCTCTCTCTCTCTCTCTGTGTGTTTGTCTGTATAAATAATGCCTTTTCGTTAGTTTTGAAAGAAATTATTAATTAATGTACGATTCGATGTTAAATTTAGCTCTTGGCTCTCTTCATTCTACTGCTACTTCAACTTCTTCTGCTGTTTGTTGTTGTTGTTGTTGTCGAGCCATAGCATGCCACGCCCCGCCCCCACCATACCATATAGCATAACCATATCGATATACATATATATATATATGTACATACATACATAGTAGCAACGCCTAATACCAATGTTTCGGTCATTCCCATTTTCTATTCCAGTTCATGTTATGTTAATCGACCGCAAAGTCTGAGAGTGAATAAAGTTTTAGACTGAAACTCTTGCTAAAGTCTCTAGTCTCTAGTCTCTGCAGCTGTAGCTGTAGCTTTACGATGGCTTTTTAGAGACATGTTCTCTGTATAAAATTAAGTATCATTTGATTGCCTTTGTCCAAATAGCCGCTAAAGAATTTCGTTGTAGTTGTCTTACTCTTATTATGTATTTTCTTTCGCTTTAGTTAATAAATTTAAATAGAAATTTATTTATTTTTTTTTTGTTTAGTTTCTTTTTTTTTATTTATTTTTTATTTTTTTGTCACTGTTTGAGAGTTCATTGCACTAATAGCTAAAAAGCTGATATACTATATATAATTTATGTATATAAATATAAATGAATTTTTCTATTGTATGTAAAAAGAGAAAAAAATAAAATATTTTGTAATATTCTTGGAATGCGAAAGGATTTCGTACATTTCTTTATACTGCAGATGTACAATGTTTCAATTATTGCACTACATTTATTTTCTATCTATTTTCCTTGCTGTACGTGATTTCTCATTCAAGATAAACTGCCGATAGTTGTCTAGTTCTAGTTCAATTCTCAGAAATGAAAATTGGGATTAATTTTGCACCTCGATTTTTTTCTTTTATTTTTATTTTTTTGTCTGTTACACGTTTCGGCAATTGTAAAAGTGAGAAACAGTTTTCATATTGCACATGTGCGCATCAAACTATACATATGTGTATGTGTGTGTATGTGTGTGTGTGTGTGTATGCAATACACCTGAACGTGAGTGTGTGCCACAGCATTAGTCTCATTTTCTTTTATTATATGTTAAAAAGATGCAACGATTTCACATGAAATTCTTCTGTGATTCCTAAATGAAATTACAAGAAATTGCAACTCTGTCGACTTAATGTCGATCAATTGAAGACTGACCTATATATATTTATATATATATTTATAAATTTAAAGGATTGTTGTAAAGTGTTTTTTTTAGGCATTAAGAAGTTGGAATAATCTTATTATAATTACCTTAAACTAAAGAAGAATATTTAAATTCTTGAAAAATCTTTATTTAAATCGAAGAAAAAACAATTTGATAAAAAAAAATTACAGAAATTCAAATAATTAATATATAATAATTATAAAAAAAAATTAAAAAATTTAAATAATTTAAAACAATGCTATACAAATTACAAACAATTCAATAACATAAAAGAATTATAAAAAATCAACACAATTTATATAATAAAAATGTTAAGAACATTTTAATAACTTGAAAAAAAAATAATACAAAAATTTAAAGAATATAAAACAATTATCAGAAAATCATAAAAAATTAACTAAGTAAAAAGAAATGTAGAAAATTACAATTTAAATAATAAAAAGCAATTGTAAAGAATTACAACAATTTAAAAATTAAAACAAAAAAAAAAAAATTTTGAAAATATTATGAAAACGTAAATAATTAAATATTAAATAAATTACAAACAAAAAAAAATAATAGAAAATAATTCTAAAAATAAATAGCCAACATTTTTATAATTTCAAATAATTACAGTATGATTTCAGTATATTCCTAAAAAATTTAAAAATAATTTTTAATAAATTTACAAATATTTTAATAATTTAAAACAATTCTAAAAAAAAAAATACAAAATTTTTCTTTTATTTAAGAAAATTTTAAAAATAATAAAATATAATTTACCATTTTCTTATTAAATTTCAATCAATATTAAAACGTATAAATTTCAGAACTATTATTTTCTATGATTATTAAATTTAATTTAAAATTCGTAATAATATTATTATAATATTAATTTAACTGAAAAATACTTAAATATTTAAACGAAATTTAAAGGAATGATTAATCTTATTTTAATTCCTTGTGTTCTTCTTGCAGGGTTCCTCGCCCACTTTGACGTTGATCACCTCAAAAGTAAGTATAACAAATGATATAAATTCTTATACTTAAGCTCGATCTAATCTATAATTAGCACAAATAATTTTTATAATAATAATAAAATAAATAATATGCATGGCTCAAATTTAAATTAATGTCGAGCAGAAATCAACGCTAAATAAATGCATGTATTAGCTAGTTAGTTAGTTAGTTGGCTAGTTAGTGTATGCTTGATGATTCATGGCGCATACTAAGCTGCAATTAGGCTGAGTCACAGGGAACAACAACATCAACAACAAAAGTAAAGCGCACTGTGCTAAAGAAGTAAAAGAAATATGTGAGGAAAACCTCTTCTGGCAGTTTTGTGGCAGTAAACAAAGGCAGGATTTGGTACTCTGACTCAGAACAGGAAATGGCAACAACAATGGGGCAAGAGGCGTGACAGCAGCGCGAAATGTTGCACCATGCACACACGCACACATGCAGACAGACAGACAGACAGAGAGACAGACAAAGAGACAGACACAGACTGCAGCTGAGAGACATAGCATAAATATTTGTATCTTAGCTTTAATTTTTGTTTTTGTTTTTTTTGTAGCGTTAATTTTCAACGTTTTCTGCACTCGTAAAAATTATAGTTTATTTCTTGAATTGACTTTACTGTCAGTGGCGTCGCTTGTGTAATGAGTTCATTGATGCTACAGGGAGAGGGGAGAGGTGCATGGATTAAGAAAATAAGAGAATTACCTTTTGGGTTTAGCTGAGATTAACTTGCAAAAGATTACAATATCGCAAGTAATCGCAAGTCGTTAGAGGCCTGAGAAATGGCCGCACACTCAGCGAATTCTTCAGAAGAAGTAGCAGTAGTAGAGAGCAAAAGAGAAAGAGAAAGAAAGAGAGAGAAAGAGACAGTAAAGATATGTAGAAGCAGAAGCTGTAGCTGTAGAATATGAGCAGCACAGTTGGCGACCTTGAAAATGCAAACTATGCCGCGAGGGCGCTACACACACACACACACACATACATACACGCACATACACAGAAATACACACATGCAGACATACTTTTATGCCTTAAGAGCTTGGGATGCTTGGGAACGGGCGGCGCATACAGTCAAAGCCAGGGGCAACTGTTGCAAGGGAAATAAAGTCAATTGTTGTTGTGTTTGCGATATGTATGTGTGTGTGTGTGTGTATGTGTGTGTGTGTGCTTGTCCTATGCCAAAACAAGTTTAGCTGCGCTGCAGTGTATCCGTATCTAACAGATACGCGAATGAAATTTTCGCCTGCCATGCGCGCCATGCGCGAAGTGCTCTGAAAGAAACCAAAGAAAACGAAGAAAAAGTAAGAATACTACGGCTGAGGCAAAAGTCGGTCTTTGTGCCAATAGAGCTTAGAATGCGGTAGGACAACGATTACTTGTTTCTTGTTGTTGTTGTTCTTCTTCTTTTGCCACTACGACTCTTCAGCTGCTTCTTCTTGCTCTTGTTGTTGCTGTTGTATTTTAGTGTGTTGCGTCGCAGGAAACGCTGAAATTCTGCACAAAATTCAGACGTTTGATCTCTGCATCGTCTTCAATTCTAAACAAAAAAATTCACATATGGTTATTTATTTATTTTTTTTTTGTTTTTTTTTCATCTTATTTTAACTGCTGCTGTTTGTCCCAATTCCCAATTCCCAAAGTCAAACCCAAACTTTAACTCAAAATCTCATTCTTAATTCTCAATTCCTGCATGTGTGAACTTCTCGTTCAACAAGGCGGCGATATGCAAGATTTAATTTGCGATCATAATAAAAGTTTTTTTTCTCCCCGCTTCTTTTTATTTTGGTTATTTTTTTTTTCTGTGTTTGTGGCACATTAAAAATTTTAATTAAAATCCATTTGTTTACTCATATGAAATTCTGGAAGCATTTCAAATGCTTTTCATATACACGCGAAATATTGCAACTTGATTTTCTACTAATCAAGCGTACTTAGCATTCTTTGGCATACAGTGACATTTTTTTTTTTTTTTGATGATCGCTTATTTTGGGAAAATAAATTAAAAAATTTTTAGAAAAATTATAAAACTAAATTCAGTAAATTTTTATGAAATGCATTTTTTAAGAGTTTTAAAAGAAATATAAAAAAATAAAAAATTATATGCACAATGTTTTTTTTTCAATTCTAACAACTCGATCTTCACAATTTTATAGCGCAATTTAGGATTGTTATGCTAATGTTATTATATAATAATAATAATAATAATATACTTGTATCTGTTAATGAAATAAATTTTTTGCTAATGTCAAAACATCTATAAAGCTTCAATTAGTGCGACTAGTTTTATAAACAGAAGTCCCGAAATTCTAGACTTTAGTCTTGCAGCAGAATAATATTTGGTTGTCAAAAATCACCCTTCCGCCTTTTGTCTTTTGAATTTCACAATGTACAAAAGACTACAGAGCTGGTATTGGGCAATATTATACATATTCATCATTTGTCAAAACTTTTTAAATTATTTAGATCATATTTGACAACCTATATAAATATATAATATATAAGAATAAATACAGCAGAATCCGGTTATAGTGACTTTCAAGGGACCGATGATTTTACGTCGTTATACCCGGAAGACGCACTAACCGAAAGGAGTTTGTGTGTAGAAGTTTGTATGGGGACCAACCAAGCCATTGAGTTTTCGTCGTAATAACCGGTCGGACACTATAAGCGGAGTCGTTATAACCGGATTCTACTGTATATTTATTATATGTAATGCATTTACATTTCATTTACATGTCATTTGATACGAGAATTGTTGCATTGTTTTTGCATAGAAATATGTAAAATATTTTTTAACATTTTTTTTTTATTTGTTTTATTTTTTTTTTTATTATTTTTTAAGCCTACCATTTTCTACTTATGACTTTTTCTTGGTTATAGCAGATTTTTAACTGATTTTTATTTTTATTTTTTATTTTATTTTTTTCGAAATCCACCTTTAACTACTGAGAATTATCTATAATGTGGAGAAGGGATTTATTATATTAAATTGTGAAGCTTTTAAAGTAACCTAGAATTAGTCACATATATATTATACATTTCATTTCATTGCAGGCTTAGAGCAAAATTTTTAATACAAATAATTCAATTTTCGTCCCATGATATTGTATTCCGATTTGGACTAAATTTATATGAGTCGTATAGCTACATATCTGCTATCGACGCAAATCAAGAATATATATATGGTATTTGTTGGGTCTGCAATGCCTCCTAAGTGGCGTTACTAACTTCAATCCAAAATGAATACACCCATTTCCAGGGAACAAAACAAAAAAAACTAAATAAAAAGCAGTACAATTTTGGCAGCCATAAAAGCAGGGCTTCCTGGGTCTAATCAACTGATAGCTCCCTCCGATCCATACCAGATCCTTATATGTATAATATAATAATTAATATAAAATATTTTTACTACATAAAGTATATATTACTTATCTAGTAACTAGACATATTGTATATACAGTTATATATTTGATTATCATATGTACTGCTCGGAAAGTTCTTCAGATGTTTTGCCTAAAGCTATAAATGCATGTTCAAGTATAGCAATGCGATCAATGCAAGCTTCCACGAATGCATTAACTTTAGTAGTTCTACTAGCCGTAAACAGACAAAGTTAAGACAGTGTTAAGCCAGGGGTGCATGACAGGGCGACAGAGCTTAAACCTACAATACTTGTATCCAATGACATAAATGCATTGTATACAGTGGAATATGAAGCGTGGAGTGTGGAACGTAGAGCGTAGAAGTATGAAGTGCTATATATACATACTCGTATAAAGATCAGCGTTTTATGCATCCTTAACTTACACTCTATTTTAATTGCCAAGAAATGCTCACAATCACTGTTGGTGCCTTGATACCACACGCCGACCGTAAGAGTGAAAGAGCGCAAGTATGCGATCTACCCGAGGTACTATCTCGGGTAAAGTCTGTGCAAGCCGAGCAAGCTAGCGATCGGTTGATCTTATGTGCAATTAAACGGCAAAACAGTCGGAACAAGCGAACCAAGGGGATGTAGCGGGGTTAAAAGAGGTTAAGGGTATGGCATATGGGATATGGGATATGGCATAGTGTACAGATATATATATACATACGATTAGCGGGGGATATCAGTGTAGGGGAAGTGTCAGAGGTGAGGGCAAAAGCAAATTTACGTCCGCTGTCAAAAGGCAGCGACGTAGCGTATTTAATATTTTTTAGCGTGTTTTACCTTTTCATGTTGTGTCATCATCATTGTCAGCATCAGGAAAGAAGCAGCAACAGCAGCAGCAACAGCAGCAGCAGCAGCAGCAGAAGAGATGAGACGGGGGAGTAGCTACAGATATACTCGCAAAACTCGAGTGGTCAATCCTGTTCCCTGCGCTCCTGTGCGCAGTCCAAGTATAAGGATGGCAGAGTGAGAGAGAGAGAGAGAGAGGGGCAACGAATTTTGTACGCTCAACTACAAACTAAAAAGTCTTAAAGTCTTAAAAGCATTTGCAGAAACGAAGGCAAAGAGTAAACACAATAAAGGCATAAAAATTGCGAGTGAGCAAACAAATAAAAGGAAACAAAACTGCGAGGCAAATGCTGCAGGGGCAATATGGATGGGGGCAGTCAGTCAGATGTGTATGTATGTGTATATGTATCTGTGTGTATGTGTATCTGTATGCTGCTCATTTGCACTTGGAATACAAAAGATACATTTTCGTAAGACCATTTTGACATGACAAGATAACGACAAGCAATCCGACCAGTCACAGGCACAACGCAACAGGGGAGAAGAGTGTACGAGAGAGAGAGATAGAGATAGAGAGAGGGGGGAGAACGGGTTGTGGCATAAGGTGCTGCTCATTGGCTCCTTTTGCTGCTTGTCCCCGCGACCTTAGTGTGTTGAAGTCTGTGTGTTCGTATTTTAATTTTCATTACGGCAAAACGCGAAGGTTCTTGAGAAGCTGCGACGCAAGCAGCAAACAGCAAAGCAGTAAGCAGCAAGCAGCAAGCAGCAAGCAGCGCCGCAAAAGTGAGTATTTCTCAGAAATTGCAAATTATTTTTGAGCCAGAGCGCCGAGCGCCTGCGCCTGCGTCTCAAGTTGTTGCCTCATCACACACACAGTATGCGCAACTGGCGCAACAGCAACATCAGCAGCAGCAGCAGCGGCAGTAACAGCAGCAGTCACCGCCGCCAAAATGAGTTAGCATCCCGATCCCAATCCCAATCCCTATGTCTGTGTCTGTGCCTGTGTCTGTGACTCTGCTGAGTGCCTGCGCAAGCGGCAAGCGGCAAGCAGCGAAACAAATGCGCAGATCTCTCTTGCCCCATTGACACACCCGCACCTCACCTTTTTTTTTGTCTGCATCTCTCTCTCTCTCTCTCACACACACACTCTCACTCTACGAACTCTCGCTGTTTCTCGCTCTTTGTCTCGGACAGCAACACCAACACTAACTTCAACTTCAGTTCGGACCATTGGCCATCAAGTGCCCCAACCTTGTCGTCCGCTTTGCTTTGTCGCAACCCGCACTCGCTTCCCGTTGACCATAAAGTTGTGTTTATGCACTCTCATAAACATTTTTATTTTAATGATTTTTATTATTGCGCACATTCGTTACTTTTTATGCGGCCGAGAGGATCAGAGGGATCTCGGGTCTCAGTTCTCAGTTCTCAGTTCTCGGGTCTCCACCAACTTATTGCCCAAGTGCTTTGCTTTGCGTTCTTTGCTTTCTGTTCGGTTTCATCTTCATTTCATCTCAATTGTGTCCAGATCTTTGCCACAGGTTTTTGTCAACTATATATACAAATCATTTGTATGTATCTAAAGATACAGATACATACATATATACAAACATATATATATGCAGATATGTATTTTTCACATTAAGCTTTAATTTAAGAATTAATCTATTATTTTTTTTTTAATATTTTAAAGTTTAATTAAATTAAATTATTTAATTCTTAATTATTACACAGATTTTAGATCAATTTTCAACGATATTTTTAATTTAATTTATTTTTTATTTATTAATATTTTTATAAAATAAAATAATTAAAATTTAATAACTAAATTAATTAAAATTTATTAATTAAACTAATTAAAATTTATTAATAAACATTTATTGATTAAATTAATTAAAATTTATTAATTAAACTAATTAAAATTTATTAATTAAATTATTTAAAATTTATTAATTAAATTATTTAAAATTTATTAATTAAATTATTTAAAATTTATTAATTAAAATTTATTAATTAAATTAATAAAAATTTATTAATTAAATTGATTATAATTTATTAATGAAAATAATGTGAAATTATTAATTCAAAATTGTTATTTAAATACATAAAAAAATTTTAAATTAAATTAATTTACATTTATTAATTAAATTAATTTACATTTATTAATTAAATTAACTTTAATTTATTAATTAATTAATATTAAAATATTTAAACAATGAAAATTTTATAAGATAGTTTTATAACATTATTTTTACATAATATATAATATTAATTTTATATAATGAATCTTAATTTATTAATTTATTTTTAATTAATTTATTTTTTTTAAATTTTAATTTAAAAAAAATTGTTTTTTCAATTAATTAACATTTTAGTCTTAGAATTTAACGTAAATTAAAATAAAATAAATTAAAATACTAATTAAATGTTTTTTTGTATATTTTTTTTTCTTAAATAAATATTTTAGATATCAAATTTCAAGCATAATAGTTTATTAGATAAAAGTCAAACTTTTAACAAATGCAATAAATTTATTTATAATTTATGCAAGCAAAAATATAAAACTAGTTTTAATTTTAGCTCTTCATAATTTTATGGAACTGATAAATTCATTAATTAAAGTTAATTTGCCAATTTATATTAAACGTTATTAACATCTTAATGCAATCAAATATTTCAATTTATGCTTATGAAATTTAAAAATTTTCAATTATAACAAAAATAAATATAGAAAAACATTCCATTGACTGTACAGAATTATAGTAGCTATATCTATAAAAACAAAAACACAAAAAAAAAACAAACCAAAACTTTATTTATTTCGGTTGACAAAAATTGTGTATAGCACACTCAATAATCCAATGTTGGAGTCCTTTGGATTGCAACAACGTTGAGAGTGCATAATGGAGTCACAGTCAGAGTCTTGTTGCTGTTGTTGTTGTTGCTGATACTTCTACTGTTGCTGATGTTATGTGGCATGTTTGTTGTTGGAGTCGCCTCAACATACCGAACCATAAAAATTAATTTACGTTCGATTGCAAAGTTTTCGCCTGGATGTGAAGACAACAACGCCGATGCCGATGCCGCGTATGACACATAAAATTCCACATTTACGACCCTTTAAGATTCAACATTTGTATATATAAGTGTGTGTGTGTGTGCTGAAAATCTCTGTGATGTTTGCCAGTGTCAGCTTATCCATTTCGGTTTCATTAAAAACAGTCGAGTGTCATTAAAAATGCCAAGCATATATACTAGTATGTTGCTCAATTTAACTTTATTTTAGTATTTTTTTTTTTTTTTTTTTTGATTTTGCAAATAGCAAAATGTATTGCGATACTATCGAAATATGTTATATATACATATATAAGTATCGTACTATCATTAATAAACTTACAATTCTAATAAAAGTCATGGCATGGCATGTTAGACAATGATATAATATTATCCAATGGATGAAATATATATAACTTTGGAGTGAAATATAGTAACAATAAAAATCGTTATTAATAATATTAATTGTTCAATAAACAATAAGATTTCATACGCATAAAAGTTTTTTTTTTTGGATTAGTTCGAGCTAAAAAATTGTTAACAATTCATATGTTTATAAATATCATCTTTTCTTTTTTTTTAAATTCTAATTTCATTTTTTTTTTTATTTTTGGTAATTGAGAAAGAAATACTTTATCCAGATCAAGCGTTTATGATTGATTGCTATATAATTATGATAAATATTATTATAATATATATAGCAAGTAAATTCAAGGACGTGTTGCAAGCATTGCAACGGTGCGGCGCAATTTTATAAGCTCAGCCTGTAGCTGATCAACACTGTTGTCAACTTGTCGCTTATTACTTTGTGTGGCAACAGCTGTGGCTGGGATTGTGCTTGTGGCTGTGGCTGTGGGTGCAGCAGCTGGCGCTGTTGGTGACACTTGGTTAATGGCACCTTCAACGCTGGAAATGCATAAATTTGGATGTATTTGTGGCGTTGTCACATGTGTACGACTTGTCAATGCACTAGTCATTGTCGTATTAGCTAAAGGTGCTGCCATTGTCATTGTTGCTGTAGGAACTGTGGTAGAGGCGGCGGCAGCAGCAGCAGCACTAGCCGAAGCAACAGTAACAACTGTAGCTGCAGCTGCAGATGTTGATGCGACATTTGCTGTTTGCAAGCCACGATGTGTTGATAATAATTTCTTTAGCTTTGCTGTAGCACTTTCACGCTGTGAATCCAATACCATACGCATTGATTCTTGGTCTTCGGATCTAGCCTTCTCCATGGAATCGGAACCCTCATCGATAAACACATAATTGATAACATGGGCATGTGTGCCAGGTTTAATGCGATATATGGGTTGTCCTTCAGTACCGCCAAATGCTGCCAGCGATGGAATGTCACCCATTTTGGCCATTTCGCCGCCGACTTGAAAAATCGATGTTTTCCCATTAACCACAAGTGGTTTAGGCATTATATATGGTGCCGTAACAAACTGTGAACACTTTCGTTTGGTCATCTCCACATATTTGCTTACATGACAGTCACTAGTGCTGCATGCGCGTAATGGCGCTGCAGCCTCAGCGCCGGCATTGCCGCCGGAGCTGCTAGATGTAGCTGCATTTGTTTCTGCGGCTGTTGTTGATGTGCTAGGATTTGTTTGCGATGTTTGCATCTGTGAATTGCTAGATAAACCAATTGATTCGTTAATTACTGTTGCCGATGTTTGTCGAAATGTTTTCATAAATTCACTTTGTATTACTTTTAATTGCGTTGATTTTCTTTGCGTTTTATTTTCTTACCGAGTTCTTCGATTTTTTTTAATGCAGTACAATTGCGTTTGCAATCTGTGGTCACACTGATTATTCGCTCAGAGAGCGCTTAGCAGTTGTCGCTCATTCGAACTGTAAGCGGAATAAACAAAACAATTTCTGTTCACACACTGTTAATTAAAGATATAAATGTTATGGTTTTACAGTGATACAAAGCAGTTAATAAATAATGCACTTTTTCAAGTTATCGTTATAAAAAAAAAAACAAAACAAAACTTAAGCAAACTATATTCGGTCAGCGTTTGTTATGAATTAAGTGTGAACTTGCTCGCTGCTCAAAATGAACGAGTGAACGAAATATAGACTCAATGCGCATGTGTGTTTATCGATTGCTCGATAAGTCTACGCTATATCGTTTTGGCGCGTAAGTAAAAATTCAAAATTTTAATTTTTAAGCAAAATGTAAACACAATTATAAAAAATTATGTATAATAAATAAAAAGTTGATGTGTATATGCTTTATATATCTTTGGGAATACAAAAATATATATATACATATGTATAAGTGTATATATACATATAAAAAATATATTGCAGCACTAAGCTGCAACACTTCAGAGTGAAGTGCAATGACCCAAAAGACCTCGAACATTAACATTGAAACAGCAAGAGCTGAGGTAAGAGTGCGCAACGTTCCGCGACAGACACCCGCTTCATTTACATTCCCGAGTACTTTAAAAATGGGCAGGCAACGCCAAAGTTGAGTCGTTAAAAGCACTGAAAACGGTTATCATAAGGCGAACGAGACCAAGACTGAGACACCAAGAGGCCAAGGACTGTGACTGCTGATGCTGCTGGTACTGCTCGTACTGCTGCTGCCAGCTTCTTTAATTTCCACGTCCATCTCAGCAGCAGTCGCTCAAAGCGTTGACCAGACTTGCAGCCTCATTGTTGGCTCAAATGAAATAATTACTTTAGCACACATTGACTGACTGACTGACTGTAAATCTCCAGCACTATGTGAATGTATGCATCATCAGTTTGTGTGTGTGTGTGTGTGTATGTGAATATATAAGCGTGTGTGCATCCTTAGTCATGGCCAATATATCGACTCGCATTAACAACAACAACAACAACAACAATAACAACAATGAGTAGAGCCACAGTTGCAATAAAATCCTCCGACACATCCACGTCGCGCCCAGTCCGAGAATAATAAGAAATGAAATGCCATTTATTAAGCATTAATAAGTGCGAGCGTCCATCTCCATCCATCCATTTGCGCTGCACTTGGGCTTGGGCTTGGTGCTGCTGCTGCTGCTATTGCTGTTGCTGTTGTTACTGCTGCTGCTGGTGGTGCTGTGGACTTGAAAGGCACAAAACTGAACTTACTTGCTTTTGACCGGCTCTGAGTCAGTCAACATTGCTGCGTTCTGCTGACGATGCCTGTGGCCAGAGAACTTTAGTGTTTCAATGTATTTTCTTTCTCTTTCAGTCTTCGTCCCTCTCTCTCTCTCTTTACCTTTGCTTATTGCCCAGTTGCGCTGCAGCTGCAACACATAAACTGATCTTTGCGTGTCTCATTTTCAAAAAGGAAAAAAAAAACAACTTTAAGCAATAAAAAAAAATAAATTTCATATATAGAAATGTTAGAATTTTTGATTTTTAATAATTCCTTAGAATTCGCTCTGCAAGTTTTCTGCTTTTCACATTTTTTTTTCGTTTAAGTTTTTAAGCTTAGTGTTTGAAAAAATAAAAACATAAAGTACTAAAAGATATCTTCAGCTATATCGAAAAAAGGCTTTTGGCCATTTTTATGACTAATCAAAATTCGCATCAAGTACCTGAAGACCGCAAAGAACAATGTTGTACGGCGGAACAAAAAATATAATTAAAAATTATTACTGCTGCCAAAAAAAAAAGGCTTTAACGGCGGTAACTTAATTAAATTCCATTGCGTTTCGGCTTAAAAATGTGTGCAACATGCTGCAATTATGAATTATGAATTATGAAGCAACTGTTATTAAAATGCAGAAGCGGCAACCTGCAACGGAAATCTTATTGTTGTTGTTGCTTTCTTGCGCTCTCCCTTTATTTTTATTTTTTTTTTTTGGGTCCATGGACAGAACTGTATCGAATTTGTTCCGCGAAAATAATTATATACAAAACCAAAAGGTACTTGAACGAATTCAAAATGAATTTTGAAGAGCAGCCAAAAAATAGAATAAGGTTGCAAAAATGAAGATTGATAAAAAATTACCTAAAAGAAGAATTATAGAAAATAGATATGTATTAAAGAGTGAGAATTATGTTTAAAATTTTTGGCAAGCATGACTTTTATAGTAGAATATAATTTTGTGTTTATTTATATATTTTTTAAATAATTTAAAATAAGTTTAACAAATAAAATTAAATAATATTTATAATATGCAAGAACATTTAATTATTAAAAAAAAATATTGTTTTAAAATGCCAATTAATTAAGTTACAATCAAAATATTTTAAATAAAAAAAGAAACAACAAAAATATAATTTCAAATATAATTTAAATAAAAAAATGTTGCGAACATCATTTGAAGCATTTTTAAAAGTCTTTTAAATTTAATAAGAAAAAAATTTATAAAAAAAATGTAATTATAAAAAATAATAATAATTAAATTAATAGATGACTATATAAATAATAGAAAAATATTTGCAAAAATTTTAAAAGATTCTAAAATTTATTAAAAAAATTTTTCATAAAATAATTGAAATATTTTAACAATTACATTAAGCTAACTATTTCCGTTTCTCACTTAATCCAAATTCAAATTATAATTCCGTCAATTTCCTGTACTCAAATTTTTGTATCACATAAAGTTTTTTTTTTTTTTGGCCAAAGGACATTGAACTGTTGTATAAAAGCAAAAGGAAATGGAATAAAATAAATGTATATGATAATTGCACTAGCATTAACTGTAATCCATCTGCAGCTGCAACTGCAACTAATAGTTGTTGTTGTTGTTGTTGTTGTTTACTTTTGTCTTTTGACTGCATCTAATGAGTCTGCTGTCTGGGCCATGTCTGAGTGCGCGCAGAACAAAAGGTATAAAATGAAAAAAAAATAATATAATGAAAGTAAAACAAGTTGCGCCACGTTTTTATTTTATTTTTGGTAAGTTGTTTTTTGACTATAAGAACAACAACAAAACACAAGTAGAAGAGAGTAACAAAAACTTGGCATTCCTCGCCGGCGCAGACATCAACACATGGCATTCATTTCGCAACAGCAACAGCAGCAGCAGCAAAAGTACAAGTCTCAATAAATAAGCACGAGAATAAAATAAGAGAAAAGCTACAACAAAAGTTTTGTTACTCCTTCGACTTTATACACTATAATTTATGAAAATTATAATAATTATAATTATTTTTTATATATTCTAAGTTATTAAAATTAATTTAAATACAATCATGAATGCAAATTGATAATGTATAAAAAATTATAAATAAAAATATAAATATAATATAAATAAAATATAATATAAATAATAAAAATAGAATAATATATATAATATAAAAAATAAATAAAAAAATTTTTTTTATTTAAAACTCTTAAAATATCAGTGCTTAAAAATAAAAAATTTAATATTAATGAATAAAAAATATTTAAATATATTTAAATTTAATATTTTTATTTTTTTTTTGTATTAGCTTAGAATTTATTAAAATTTATTTTAGACATAAAAATAAGAAGAGAAAGCAATATGCTCTAAGAAAGTGTATAAGCAAAATGTCAGTAATATATATATATATATATACATATGTGTACAATATATATATATACTTAAAGCCCTCGAGCGCTGTACTTGTGCTTGATCAAGTGAACAGCAGACAGAATTGACGGCAGCGGCAGGACGCCAACGAAGCGTCGTCGTTGTCGTCGTTTGTCTGGCCACAACAACAGGAATGAGAACAGCGACAGCAACAGCGACAACAACAGCAACAACAACAACAACAACAACAACATTGAACAAGGAATCGACATCAACAAGTTGCGCATGCGTAGCTGTTAGATATACGTAACATATACAGAGGCAGCTACAGCTACAGCTAAAGATACAAAGATACAACAGCACGTGCAGTGCCCGCGGGAATGCCAAGCGGGATAGCAAGAAGCAAATATCAAAAAGGGAAACGCAAAAAAAAAATACACAAAGCTGCAAAATACATAACAAGAACAGCAGCAACAACAGCAGCAGCAAAAGCCAAAAAAAAAAAATAAAAAAAAAGGAAACCAAATGTTTTTAGTTGACCTTGACTGTGAAATTCTCATTGCAAAACTTCCATAAAATGTACAAAGCACACATTCAGATATATATATAGTATATATATATATAGTTTCTGTATCTTTGTTATATATAAAAATTTTTCTTTTTTTTTTTTAGTCTTTTGCTTTTTAACAATTTTTGAACTTAATTTTTTTTTTGTATACAAACGCTTGTCGCTCATAATGCAGATGTAGATGTAGAGTACATTATAGTCTAGTATTGACTGTACTACTACTACTCCTACTACTACTCCTACTACTACTCCTACTACTACGGAATAATACACGTCATATATATTTTGTTTACCTTTTTCAGATGATTGCAGAGTCCTAACTAACGCCCAAAATTCATACAATTAATGTCCAATATTGACAAAGAGAAAAGTGACAGAGAAGAAGACAGAAAAATAAAAGTAGCTAATGCTAAAACAAATACTAGATAAATATTAAATATCTATATATATATATATATGTAATTATGCATATAAAATAATATTGCGATTATGCAAATAAAATAGAAGTCACAAACCCTGAACAACAAAACAGTCAACAGTCGATATATGTATCTATATATACAATATAGTAGACAATACGTGTACAACTGAGCACACAGCGCAGCAGTTTTGTACCCCAAAGAGAATTGCGGAACCAACAGGTACGCCCTAAACTAAACTAAACTAAACTAAACTACTAAACTCTTAACTCAAATTGTAGTTAATATATACTATACATACTATATTAATACTTCGATTTTTCATTGACTAAATTCAAAAATATATATTATATATATATTATATCTGTCAATATATTGGGCTGTACAAATTGATCTCTTAATCTATACTTAAAAAAAAAAAAACAAAAATTTATTGAAATCATAATTTTAAAAGATTTTAAACTAAATTATGGAATCTGAAAATGAAAACAAATGAAATTTTAAAGCTACAATTTAACACAATTTTATTTTTTAACTTATAAATTCCGTAACTATAATTAATATATATTATATTTTAGTTGAATTTATTTATTATAAAATTTAATATATTTTTTTTATATTTAATTAGCTTTAATTAACAAGTAAGAAAGCTATAGTCGAGTATGCTCGACTATATAATACTCGGGTTTTTTTTTTTTATTTAAAAATAAGAAATATATTACAGACTTGTGTTCTGTTACCTTTTTGTGGCTACTTAATCTAGTCATGAAATATTATTAAAGAATTAAACTATGTCTAGAAGCTAGAGTAAGAACAAACATAACAAATATTTACAGGATGTTATAATGGGACATGAAAAGGCGTATATGATGAATATAAATTTTAGTTAATGTCCGTTGGGGAAGGTCTTGAGGGTGATGACGTTTAAGCCTTCTTCTAACTCTTGAGCCGGCGTTGAACTGCTGTCTTGCAAGGACGATTTGGATGGTGCACTAGCCTCTCCGTATATTTGACGGTTAGCATATTAAGCTTGTCGCCAATCAGAGGGACATTGAGGTCATGCTCAATATCTCTGCTTCTTATGTACCAAGGAACCCCTGAGATCATCCTTAGAGTTCTTGCTTGCAACACGCGCATTTTATATATGTGTGTCTTCGTTGCAATCCCAAAAATCTGTATGGCATATAAAAGGCTTGGTGCTAAGACCATCTTGTATATTTTTGCCTTGTTCGTGATGGACAGCTTGTTTTTAGCAGACAAAAGCCAGGACATTTTAGACATTTGTCCAGAATCACAAAGCATACTTAGTTTTTATTTTGAAATGTTTTAAACAAATCGTAATTCATATTAAATGTTAGACGAGCATCATTCTGTCGGGTTTGTTAGTCGAGTGGGATAAGCTCAGTGTACATGATGTAGGGACGAAAATCTTAAAGTTCCGGGTTCGAATTCCGGGTCAATCCGGATTTCTCAATGCACGCTGAGTTTTTATTTTGAAATGTTTTAAACAAATTGTAATTCATATTAAATGTTAGACGAACACCATTCGGTCGGCTGTGTTAGTCGAGTGGGATAAGACGAATAGGCATTCGTCGTATCCCAAACTTAGCTGACACAGTCGTGGGTTCGATTCCCACAAGGGCCTGGAAATAATGAAGTCCCTCAGTATTGTAGTGTTAGTTCTAGTTAATGTAAACAACGCAAAAATTGTGTTATATTAATTAACTAACTCTGCTGCATTACTGTGGTGCTTCGCTTCCCCTTGTCCCTTTTATAGGTATATCTCAGAAGTAGAAGGTGTTAATTATGGACAATAATTAAACAGTAAGAGTGTTTCTGGATCTATTGGTACATATATACTGACGATATATACGCGGGCTTTAGATCCAAGTTAATCAGGGTAAATGCTAATTATAGGAATAAAAAAAAAAAAATAAAAAAAAATGGAAGGAGGATGGAAGGAAGGAGGTTGGCAGGAAAAAAAATATTTTGCATATTTTTATTATTTATTAAAATTTATTATTCAAAAATATAATATATCAACAAAGTATTATTGATCAGCGACGACAGGAGAGTCCGTCCGTCCGTCTATTTCAACCCAATAATTAAACAGGCAGAAGAGTGTCTGGATCTAAAGGTACATATTATATATATTATGATTGTACACGCGTGCTTTAGATCAAATTAGTCAGGATAAATTCAAATTTTAGAAATAAAAAAAAAGGAAGGAAGGAGTCAGGAAATAATATTTTCCATGTTTTTGTTATTTACTAAAAACGTTATTAAAAAATATCGTAACTATCTATGTCTATGTGGAACCAACAAAGTATATATATTCTTGATCAGTAACGACAGAAGAATCCAAATATGCATCTAGGTACATCTGTCTGTCCGTCGATCCGTCTGCCGTCGATTCAATAAAACTTGGTTTACATACGCTCTATGCCCATAAAATATATACAGCTGTGTTCTTAGAAATAGCAGTGCTTACGACCTACACGTTTCAAATTGAAAACAAGTAAGAAAGCTATAGTCGAGCATGCTCGACTATTTAATACTCGGTGCCCAACTCTTTACAAGTGTGGGGTGAGACGCCTCTCAACTTTTGGTATTTGAAATGTGTATAACTTCCATGTTAATTATCCGATCTGTACCAAATTTTCACACAACGATCAGGAAAACATATTCTTACTTTGTACCAAGATTCAGTCATGTCAGCTGGGTGTGCTCAAAATGGTTTTTATCAATTTGTGGAGGCGGTGAGGGGCGTGGCAAAAATCCAAAATAAACTTGATCTGCCTGCAACTAATACAAGCGCTTTGCAAAAATAAAGTCTCTAGCTCTTATAGTCTCCGAGATCTGTTTGTTCATACGGACGTACAGACGGACAGACGGTCATGCTCCAATCGACTCGGCTGTTGATCCTGAGAATATACATACTTTATGGGGTCGGCCACGCCTCCTTATGGGTGTTACATACATTTGCTGCTGTCACAAACTCAATATACTCTTGGTACCCAACGGGCACCGAGTATAAATATAACTAAAGAGATTTTTTAATTTAGTTGAACATATTTCTAACAAAATTAATATTTATTTTTTCAATATTAACTTTTAATTAATCTAAATTAAATTAAATATTTTAAAATAACAACATTTTTCTAATTAAATTAAATTAAATTTACTTTTATAATTTAAATTAATTAAATTTAATTTAATTTACTTTCATAATTTTATTTATATAATTCGCAGCTATAATTAATATGATATTTATTTTAGTTTAATTTATTTACTTAAAAAAATTAAGCAATTTTTTTTTCTAAATTAAATTATCTTAAAAATTTAAATTATTATTATATTAAGCTAATTGTATATATTATTTTTATAACATATTTTCAAAGAGTTTTCAATCTATACTTTGATATAAGCTATAAAAAAATTGAAAAGCTGAAAAACATTTGATTAAAATAATTAGTATAATTAAATTTATCTTTCTATATTATTGACTTCGTATTCCTCGTTTTTTACATCGACTGTTGAAAGTTTGCTAATTCTAATTATAATTAATGCAACTTATTATCCTTATATATTTAATTTTGATTAAATATAAATACAAATTCCAAGGTATTTTTATAGCTGAAAATGTAAGGCAGCAACTAGTTGAAATACATTTATAAATATATAAAAAAAATAAATGAATAACGAATAAAAGCTAAAAAAAAAATTCAAAAATTCCAGCAATAAGAAATTATAATAAATTTTTAAGAATTATTTTATTATATAATTATAAATATTTAAATAACAAACATAAACTTCAATAACATTACTTTAAAGTTTATACTTGCGCGTTTCATTTTGCCAAAATTTTGTCAAGTAGAAAGATATTCCCCAGGACAAAAGGATGCGCGCAGCGTTCCTTTGCCTTGCGTTGTGCTGGCGACGTTGTCCCCATTTTCAATCCTGTTTCCTGTTTTTTTTTTTTTTTTGCAACGTAGGCGGCGTTTGGGGTCTGATTGCAGCTGCCCCGCGTTTGGCACACGACAAAACAATGTGTATGTGTGTCTGTCTGTCTGTCTGTTTGTCTTGTTAGTCTTATGCTTCATGCTGCAACGAAAAGGTGTTGCCTCAGACAATAAACTAATTAAATTTAATTTAAAACAGAACCGTGGCATTTCATCAGCCATCCTGCGGCCAAGGGAAGTTTCAACAACAACAACAACAAGAACAAAAAAATGTTTCATATTTAATTGGCCGGCTGTTTGTGGCAAGCACTGAGTGTGTGCCTCGCTACATATTGTTGCACCGTTCAAATTAGAAGCAATAAAAAAAATTTACCAAGGATATATGCTATAGTATACTATACTATACTATACTACGCCCGCCAAAGGGTTTAATACGCGCTACGCGGGGGTTAAGTACCGCGACATGTTTCCTCTTGTTCTTCTTGTTATGCTTATTTTTTTTGTTTTCGCCTGCAGCTGCTATAAAACATTTGCAATATTCTGTGCCTCTAAGCACAGGCAGCTGCAAGCAGCAGCAAGCAGTAACAGCAGCAGCTTCAACATCTTCTGCTTTTTGAATATGAATTTCAACTTTTCCTTGTACTTTTACAATGTTGCAATGTTCAAAGGCCACGCAAGAAATATTTGTACCAAATATTTGTTTACCGTTAGATTATTCGTGTGGCAATCAAAACGGCTTTTCATAGCCAATTGTTATACCTGTACCTGCAACTCTGTATGCCACACGGCCAAGAGAAGTTAAGCCAAGGCCAAGACCAGGCACGAACGCACGCGGCAACCCTATGATTATAATCGAAATTAAAGTCTTGAAATTGGAACGAACCGCTTTGCCACTGGGCGAGATCATGTTAGGGATCTGCATGTTGATAATTGACGGTTGCCATCGATAGGCAACAACAACAATAACAACAATAGGAATAACAACAAAAATTAGAATTTAACCCAAAAATAATTCAAAAAGTTTTCTCTACTCTTTTACCTGGTAGCTCTTCAAGCTTTTCAAGCTAAACGCTGCAGGCAAATTTCAATTTTAATGTAGTTAAAAAAATATATTTTTGAATTTTGTTTTGCTTGCATTTCAATGAATATAAAATAAAATTTACGATCAATTGATCTTTTACCTTTACCTTTTTGCTTGCGGTTTTATTTATTTACCAATTGGTAGCCTAATAACTTCGTAGCAGACCAATTACGCTTTGTGTTTTTCAATACGAAATTATTCAAATCGATTGTCAATTATGACTGACAAATGTATTTACATTTGCATTCCACACAAATTGATTTGAATATAAACCGTTATTGAACAACAGAAAGCGAAAGTAAACTGATTTTTATTACTACTTTATGAATTAACAATAATTTTTGCCCAAACGAAAATTATATTAAATATAAGAAAAATTACATAAAATTTAAAAACAATTAAATTATAAATTATAAATAAATAATTATGTCACAGAATTCAATTTTGAATTTGCTATAAAATGTACTATAATTTTGTTGCCTCTGGCGGCAGAAAGTGCAACTAAAAATGAAAATGATATATTCAGCTGCTGCCTAAAAGTATGCAGAGGAAAATGTACGAAAGAATTCATGGTGTTATTTATATTTTATGATTGATTTATGATTGATTTTCAACACATAAATAATTATAGTAATATATAATAATATAATAATAAAATAATAATATAATATATAATAATATAATATATAGTAATATAATAATATAAATATTGACAAAAAATGTATATTAAATAAATAAATAAACAAAAAAATAAAGTGACATTTGGCATATAAGAAATAATGAAAAAAATAAATAAATAATTTATTTATATTAAATGAAATTTTTATATATTAATATATTACAAATAAAATACGCGCCACTTGTTGATTTTCACAGAACAAATAATAATAATAAAAATTAAATAAAATAAATAATTTAAATAAATTTATAAATTATTAATTTACATTTGGGAAAAATAACAAATATTAAATAAATAAAATATGTGACTCGCTGTTGATATTAAAATGTTGTACTATCATAGCTAAATGCAAGTATTTTATGCTTACAAAAAAAAACATAAATTAAAAGCTGTTATTAATTTAATGTAAAATTAGTAATAAGCTTGGCAATAAAAATCAAAAATTCATGATTACTAAGCAATTTCATATTGTGAAAATTTTTTCCACGAAAAAAACACAAATACAAATACAAATATAAAAGTAAAAGAATTCGATAAATAATTTTTGTTGTCGTTATTGTTTTTGTTATTATTGTTGTAAATTTCTTATAAATATGCTTACACCTTTCCTATTATTGCCTATCACTCCCACACACATACATACAGTATATATTAATATAAATTCCATAATTTAAAATGATTTCGGCCTGCTCAGCAAGTGCTGAAGAAATGGAGCAATGCTCACTTGCAATTCTTTTCATAACACTTTTTGTCATATATAAATACTGTGCTGCAAAATATTATTGACAGTCAGTATTATTGTCTGAACTTAAGCAGGAAGAGCAAGTGCAATAATAAAACATGAAGGTCTATATCGCAATTCTATTTGTAATGTTCGTAACTATCGCTAGCGCGACTTGTTCAAGCTATGCACCGGCACCAGAAGTAAAATCACCACCTTGTCCCAATAACTATTTGTTCAGTTGCCAGCCGAATCTTGTGCAAGTGCCATGTGCAAGTGCACAGCAACCCCCCAATTATGGTTCAGTTGGTGCTTATAGCAATCAAGTTCCGTCTTTTGCCTACATTGCGGATAATATTCCCGAAGAATATTACGCATAGAGTTCACTTTGGAATTGATCTACTACTACTACTACTACTATATATTGTATCGTTGACGACCTTATACGCATGGATTATATAACTATTCTCATGGACTATATATCATATTATTTTAATCATTTATATATACATACATATTCATTATATAATACTCCTTTATCTTAGTTATTTTATGTAGGTTGATGACACACTTAGAAATATTTTATACATTTATATTATTATATTATTATATTTTTATAAGCAAATACATGAAAAATTGTACAAAAATCATAATAACATGTCTAACAATTATTAAAATTTAAAATTGACCTATGGTCAACAAGCATTTGAGCTACCAATATTAAAGCTATCTGAAATATAGATACTACATATATGTAGCTCCGTTCGTCTGTCTGGAAATTAAATTCGAAATTTTGTATAAGTTCTGTGAATTCTCTGTAAAAATTCTTGTTGAAGTTGAATTTTTCAGAGAAAGAGTTATTGGCGATTTAGCTGCATATTTTCACATTTAAGACCTGCTGTCAATGTTGATCAAGAATATATACCTACATATATGTATACCACAAATATATGCTCAAAAATAATTTAAACTTTACAAGTTATAAAAAAATATAAAAATAATAAATATGCTAAATAATAAAAATATTATTAATATCAAAAAAATAAGTAAAATATTGCTAAAAAAAATTTGTTAATTATTTCTCAATCAGAAATAAATTTTCTAAATATTTAAATTAAAACTTAATAAAAAAAAATATATAAACTATTAAATTTTAAATTTAATTAAAATTCAGCTGATTTTAAAGTCTGCAAGTACTGAAAGCATTAAAAGCTTTACAAGGGATTCAACATTTATGTGAATCTCTTTTCACAGTTCTCTTTAAAGTGCAGACACTTAACTATATATATATATATATATATATATATATATATATATGTATGTATAGGCTGATTTTGCTTAACGATTTGCAGATCATCTGCCCAACAGCTAGCAGCTGAGACTGTGACTGTGACTGGGGCAGAGATAGACATAGCAGCATCAGCAGCAGCAGTAGCAGCATCAGCTGCTGTTTTTTTTTTTTTGTTTTAAATCTCCTCAGCTGCCGTTGAAGAGGCACATTTATGCTTTGGCAGCCAAAAATAATGTCGCCGTTTGCCTTTACATCTACATACACATACACATACACAACCATATCAAGAGCAATAGCAACAGCAACAGCAACAGCAACATTCATATCCAAGCAACAACGACAATCACATTCGACATCGCTTCCACTCAGCCGTCGCAGTCGGAATTGTTGTCTTTGCGTTTGTGGTCGGTCGCAGATCGTTTGTCGCTCGATCTATAAAAATCGAAATCCCAAATCGTATGCTCAGTGCAAGTGATCCCCAAATAAAATACAAAATACACATACATACATATACATATATATATATTATATATTTATATATATCTCTGATATAGTAGTGTATTCGCATACGATTTAAAGTAATTGCTGTATTTCTTATTGTCAAGTGTGTCGCAGTGTCCAGTTCTTGTCTTTGACCTAAATTCGCTTGGTTTTAAGATATAGTCGCTGTGTCGACGAGTCGCGTCGCGTCGCTTCGTCTGCCCTTAAAATTGATTATAATGCGCGCTTGTATGCGCATGTGTGTGTGTATGTGTGTGTGTGTGCGTTTAATTATGGCCATTAAGTCTTTTGGCCATTTCGCCTGAGTGTTTGTTTATGTTTTTATTTTATTTATTTATTTTCTTTTTTGTTATTTCGTGTGTTTGTCTCTTTGGCTGAAAATGATTGCATAATTTTGTATCGACAAGGTTTAGCGCCACCATCAAGTGGTTCTCAGTGCCGCGATTAACCCAGCAGCCGCAACAATTCACACCTACACACACACACATACAAACATACATTTAAAGTCACATACGTAGCGAAATTGTTCAGAAATTGTTCAAGATGAAGAAGTTACATCTGGGCGCCAAGCATAAGACGAAATCTTATAAACCCTTTCGGAATAAAAATCGTCGGGTAAGTGTTATTACACGTATACGAACCTTAATCCCTATGATGATACTTGTGCTAGTGCTGATATGATATTTGTACCTTGGGCCTCACGACGAGCTAACACAGTCCGATCTATTCTGTCCGGCCCGGTTCGTTTATTTTTATACATTTGCTCTTGCCTATTGTCGCTACGTCACTTTCTCTCTCTCTCTCGCTGTCTTGATCTTTACATTCCTTTCTAGCTGTTTCTCTTTTTGAATATTCATTCATAGTGCTAGCATAATGCTGGACATTGGTATTCACATACAACATCAATCAGATTAGTCAGGTCCATTCTGGTTTTTCCAAGTATTTGAATATTTTTTTTTTATAGCTAAAAGCAAACAAATTAAATTGCACTTTTATTTAATAAGAATTTTCTATAATTTAACATAGAAAAAATTAATTAATTATTATAATAATTATTATTAATTATTATTAATTTAACATGTCAATCATGTAATGTAACTATTTACATGACGCGCATTGTGCTCAAAATTAATACAGTTATTTACGTCAAATCAGGTCATAAGTAATCCACCAGTTGCCAGGCAAAAGCCAAAGGCAGAGCGGATCAGCTGCTGCATACGAGAAAGTTGAACGACTGCAATGAACAACAACAATAAAAAAAAAGAATCAAAAATGCTGACAATATAAACTGTTATTGTCGAAAGGGAAGAGAAAATAAAGAGAGTGTGTAATGTGATGGAGCAGGAGAAGGGTGGCGGCAAAAAGAGCTCACAAAACAACAGGGGTCAATCACAAAGTGCTGTCGATTGCAACTGTGAGTTGACGAAGCGCAAATAACAATAACAACAACAATGCGTCTGGCAAAGGGGTGGTGAATATATATATGTATGTAGCAGGCGGCGTCAATTGTTATAGGTAATGGTGACGGTGGTGGATACATAAGTAAATGGTGAATAAGGTAGACAGGGACAACAGATGTTTTGTGACAAGTTCATTACTCGTTGTGGTGTATTTTTGTCCCACATTTGGTTCGCATTAAAGGTAAAGCGTAAAGTAAAAAGGTAAACAATAATTCGCCACAGATATCGTACGACTCTGGGCCATAGAATGCGACCCCATTTGCCTATTGAGTTATTGGTTTGAGTAAAACGCACTCAAACTCATACTCATAGTAGTCACACTGGCATTCGCATTCGCATTCGTATTCGCATTTGCAAATGGCATTCGCTTTTTGTCTTTGGCATTGCTTTACACACCACAAAACAATGAGCCGAATAAAGAGAATGGGTGAATGTAGAAAATGAAGAAGCAGAAGAAGAAATAGAGCGCACTCTCCGTAGAATATTAAACAAAAAAAAAAGAAAAAGCTGACGCTTGCGCATATCAACAGTGTAGAATTTTCAATTTCTCTCTCTCTCACACACATATGCACATGCAATCGGTGTGTCTATCTTTGACTCTCTTTGTTTCTATGTGCTCATCTGGAAAATGCTTCCTACTCTCTCAATATACTTTTAACCATAGACAACGGAATGTTTACGTTACAATGCACACTATGCTCGCATTCGCCGACCGTTGCACCAAATTTCTTTGGTTAAATAAAAAAAAAAAAAAAACAAAGCAATAAAATAATTATTTAAAGCTTAAATATTTAAATGAAATTAAAAAAATAAAAATAACATAAATTTATATAAATATGCATATATTAAATAAAAGACTATATTATATTACAGATATGCAATGAGAATTTTAATTAAATTATTAAAATTAATTCTAGTTTTTATTTAAGTGTCGCTCATAAATTAAATTAAAGAATTAAATACAATTGGAAATTAAGTTATGCATTAATTATTTATCATTATTATTTAATTTATTTATTATATAAATTAATTATTTATATATGTATATTTAAAATTATAATTCAGCTAAAAGCAATTTTTTAATATATAATAATATTATACAGTCGAGTCTCGATAATTCGAAATGGCACAGGGATCATATTTTTTACGAATTATGGAGTATTTCGAATTATTTTCAAATTTTTTATTGAATTTATTTTCAAGGAACAGAAATGTTTACGAATTATTGAGAATTTCGAATTAACGGGGTACGAATTATCGCGACTCTCTTGTACATATATTCACATAATTTTATTTAAATTACAATTTCATTTACATTTTCGTATCTTTTTTAAACGAATAATGCACTAAAATATTTTGTAGTATTCTTTTTGGCGCCTTAAGTGACGTTTAAAATTAGAATATATAAAGTTAAAAATTATTTACACTTATCACTATTACTTATTAAATTATAATTTTAATATTAGCAGATATAAATTAATTTGGAATTTTTAAGAATATAATTAATTTTTCAAAGTTTAATATTTTACACATATTTTATTTGAACTTTTATTATTACCTATAATATTTGCATATGTTTTATTTTACTTATAATTATTTTTATTATTTTTAATGCATTTTTTTTTAATTGAAAGATTTTAATAAATTAATTTGTGTTTTTTTTTATAAATTTTATATATTTGATCTATTTATTCATGCGTATTTTTATATATTTATTAATTTTTATTAACTAATAATTTTTTATATTATTAGAATTTGTTATTTCATGTTTATAAAATAGTTTTATGAAAAACCGAAGAATCGTTAACGTATTCTAATTTGAAAAGCCGTTAACCCTAACCTCTTGCTAACTGTTTCTGTGGAAAGCGTGGTCTGCCAACAGGTGGACGACCTTAGCTTTATTTTAGGCATTTATTGATTTTTCAACAAAACCAAAAACGAAAAAAAAAAACTGAACAATGAATTAAACTTTCCGAATTATATTTTATATATAAATATATAATATTTACTGCTTGAATTAATTAAAATTTAACTATTTTTAATATATGTTTACATACGTATATCTTTATATGTGTGTCGCTAAACTATGTATGTATGTGTGTATATACTATATACTCGTGTATAGTATTTCTCCATGAATTCCCATATGCACAGTGAAGCAAAAGCGATGCCATTGCACTTGAATTATTTCCAAGGTAGCCGCAAAAAGCGAACAATTTGTTTACATTTCGTTTTGGCCAAATGCGTTGACCAATTGCAATTGTATTCGAAATTGTACACTCTCAAAACGTATTCGTACACATTGAATCTTTGTAATCGTATTCACAATATCCATAGTGGAAGATTCAACGAAGTCAATAGGCAATGAAAGGGAAGTATGGGATACAGCGGGTTACACGCGGAGCAACAACATTTACGCACTGGAAATTGTGGGAAACTCTACACAAATTCATGTTTTTTTTTTTTTTTTTCTTTTTTTACTTTGCTTTTTTCTCCCGAAACGAAACAAAATTTTTCGTATTCCAAATACAGAAACGATTCAGTTTGCGTGCGGAATTGAGTTCGAGTGAATGTTGAATGCGATTGCGATTGCGAATGTGAATGTAAATGTGACGAAAAGGGACGGTATAGAAATCGGAATATGAATTGAGTGAATCCTAGTTAATAGTACCACCTGCAATACATTGCGATAAAATAAAATAGAAATAGAAATAGAAATATAAATAAAATAAACTTAAATAAAAGACTGCATTAAGTAAATGTCCCCCTCCAAAAACCTAGCTCCTCCGAAACCAACGTGATAAAGCAAACAAAAACAGCCACGCAAACAAAAAAAAAAAATAATAAAAAAAAAGAAAGATAGAAATCAAAAGTAAAAAAAAAAGAGAAAAAATAAAGTCGAAACTCTCCCTTTGGATGATTTTTCGAGGTTTTCCAGTAATTTGCGTGCTGAAAAGTGAAATGAGCAGCGGTTCAACGGCTCATCGGCTCATCCGCGGGTCAACTGACTGATTGACTGACGGACGGATAAAGTAACTGATTGACTGACTGGCCCATTGGCCCATTGGCTGATTGGCTGATTGACCGACTGATATCGCATACCGAATACCTATTTTTAACTCGGAACAACAAAGGAATCTGAACGGACGGAGGCGCCAATACGGTTTCGAATACGTCGCAGAAACGCGTTGCGAAAGAAAGAAAGAAAGAAGAAGAAAAAAAAACAGATTTTTAGCGGTGTGGGGGTACAAAGAGTGCGTACAGGAGGGACTCCCTAAAGAAGTCAGTGGCGGCGGAAGTTTACGTACGCGTATCTGTGTGTGTTTCGGTGTTTCTGTTCGAGTTCGTGTTCGCGTGTGTGTGTGTGTGTGCGAGTGCGTGTGCGTACGTATGTATGAGTGTGTGCCTTTCCAGTTATATTCTTAACATTTACCATTTACTACCATTCACCGTTAACATTTACTCAGTATTTGACTGCTTTGCTTCTGGCTTCCAGACATTCCTCTCTTCCCTCTTACTCTTGAGTTATCGTTCTCTCTCACTCACTCTCACTCTCTTGCTACCGTATCAGTTTCGGTTTAAGCTGATGGACACGCCAATGCCAATTGCCTAATGCGGTTTGCAGATTGCGGCTAGGCATCCTACAGTTTTAAGTAGGAGTAAATATCGTAACTATCGCGACTATCGCGGGGCAAAATAAAGAGTCTTGCCACGTTTCTCATTTTGTCACGTCACGTCATCGCCATCATCGTGTCGTCATCATTCGCGTCCAACTCGTGCCCCGCCTACAGTCATCAGCTGGGGCATTGCCAGCTACGTTTGTTGTTATTGCATTGTGTGTGGAACTTCATCAAAATATCTTCATTCGAAGAAGATTACCGGGCTGACAGGCCCATGGTGCAGCGTGCATCATCCTCAGATGCTCCCTCAATTCAGGGAGGCCAACATCGAGAATCTCGATTTGGCCTTGGATACACGACGTACCAAAGCGGATACAATAAGCTATTCACACAGGTGAACAACAACAACAACAACAACAAAAACAACTAACAACTGACTAACAATAAAACAAACAAACAAATTACTTTTCGGGATTTATACATGCCAAAAAAAAGCAACATAAATAAATGAAAATTATAAGCAAATGTTAAAATAGAGAAACAATTATTTTATATACTCTTTCTATTATGAATATGAATATGAATATGAATATGAATATGAATATGAATATGAATATGAATATGAATATGAATATGAATATGAATATGAATATGAATATGAATATGAATATGAATATGAATATGAATATGAATATGAATATGAATATGAATATGAATATGAATATGAATATGAATATGAATATGAATATGAATATGAATATGAATATGAATATGAATATGAATATGAATATGAATATGAATATGAATATGAATATGAATATGAATATGAATATGAATATGAATATGAATATGAATATGAATATGAATATGAATATGAATATGAATATGAATATGAATATGAATATGAATATGAATATGAATATGAATATGAATATGAATATGAATATGAATATGAATATGAATATGAATATGAATATGAATATGAATATGAATATGAATATGAATATGAATATGAATATGAATATGAATATGAATATGAATATGAATATGAATATGAATATGAATATGAATATGAATATGAATATGAATATGAATATGAATATGAATATGAATATGAATATGAATATGAATATGAATATGAATATGAATATGAATATGATTATGAGTATGAATATGACTATGTTTATAAATATGTTTAACAATATGAATATGAATGTGAATTTGAATATTTATATGTATATGAATGTGAATGTGAATGTGATTTTGAATATGCAAACGACTATGAATGTGATTATAAAACCGATATCACGAAATGAATCGGATCTACGATTTATTATACATAAATACTAAAATATATATCATGAATTATGACTTTGACGCACCTTGGGTAAAAAACCGCTTTTTTCTCCTCTGAACCTAGGAATCGATTATATTTTATATATTTGAATATAGTTGTTAAGTTTGTTTAAATACTTTTTAAACATTACAGTAGTTTAGAGCATAGTAGTATAGAGTAATACATATTAGTTGTACCTATTTTTATATATTTTGATAAAGTTGATTGTTCTATATATATGAATAGTATCTCTAATATCTATAGTAGCTCTGACACAAACATTTTATCTAAACATGATAGATCCATTTGAATAAGTGTAAACTGCTTGACATTATCATAACTGATAAACAAATCAAATTTCCCATATAGTATTTCTGTTAATTCATTTATTGGTTTTATGTGCCTTACGAAATTCTAAAATTTTTCCAATTTGTTTAAAATAGCTGAAATTAGTTTACATTCAATTTATAATCAATATATGGAAAGAATTTGCATTTATGAACGACGCAAAAAGATTCTCCATATAAAATTCTCAATAAATTCTTTAATAAACAGATGTTTTATAGATAATTTCATGGCATTCTCTAAATATTCGTGTGCTATGGAAAATCTCTGACCCAGAGCTCTTTGGCAAGAGTCCAATTTCAATGTACTCGCAACTAAATATAATATCTTGAAAGAGATAAAGAGAACAATGAATTGTCTACGAAAGATATAATATTTTAATGAATACTCTATGAATAAATGAACAATGCACCAAAAATCTGATTATTTAAATGCAAAAATATTTTATATATATATATTTTTTTTTATTATTCTGTTTTCTAGGGTTCTGCCGACTCGAACTACTCACAACCGTCATCCGATCTGTCGCTAGACGAGGAAAAGGAATCGCTTCGGCGAGAAAAGGAACGTCAGGCCTTAAGCCAGTTGGATAAAGCGAGGGTAAGTGATAAGTAATACAAATATATTGTATTTACCATATATACTGTATTAATATCTGGTATTTTTTTTATATTTAGAGCAAACCAGTAGCGTTCGCTGTGCGAACCAACGTAGCATACGATGCCACCATCGACGACGATTCGCCAGTTCAGGGTGGTGCTGTTTCATTCGAGATGCGGGAATTTCTGCACATCAAGGAGAAGTACGACAATAACTGGTGGATCGGCAGACTGGTTAAGGAAGGCTGTGATGTGGGCTTCATACCCAGCCCCGCTAAGCTAGACAACATTCGTATGCAGGTTGGCGAAAATCGAAAAAAAAAAAATTCAAATTCAAATTAATTAATTAATTTCTCTAAAATTGAGCAATATATCGATTAATCGTATCGATTTCTGTTACAGAATCAAACTAGACCCTCAAGACTGTACGGCACAAAGGGCTCATCTAGTGGGAATTTAGGTGCGGGACAAGCAGGTGCGGAGCCATCACGAGGTAGCACACCCCCCACACCTGGTATGACACACATTTCATTCTCCTTATTTCTTTTGGGCGAGGTTTTATTTCGTATATCGTATTAAAAGAAAAAGAAATTAATCTTCTGTTGTACGAGTGTTTCAATGTAATGTTTACTTTTTTTTCGTATTTATGTATGTCGTATAACGAACTTATCTGACGAGCCTCTCGTACATATATATACCAATATATGTATATACAATTATATCAAAATATTTATCCTACTCAACATAAAGTACAACAACAACTACTACTACTACTACTACTACTACTACTACTACTACAACAACAACTACTACTATATATATATAAATATATACAACACGTGAGTTCAGCTGAGTCTGTGAAAAATACTCCAAACCCATTGGCAACAGATAAGATGGATAATACCCAACAGAGCCACTTCTATATATTTGATGGCCGTCCGACCAAAACCAAAATAAATCGCGTTATTTTTTTCAATTTTCATTTAAAGAAACTTCAATCTGGCAAAAGAATCGATAAAAAAAAAACTAAAATCAAAGATACTGGGCTACAAAAAAATTCCTGTAATTTCGTAAATTTTTATGTTCTTTAATTATATCATGCTACATCCAAAACATAACCGAAACTGCAAATTAGGCAACTATTACCTTATACCTATGGTCCAGTCCAAAACTGACTACGTAGAATACAACTTATTATATTCAATACACTTTCCTTTTGCATGATCGAACACTCTGTCAATTGGTCACACACTCAGACACTGAAATACAGACATACTCACACAGTTAGACACAGCTTTCTTATAGAGCACGTTCTTATATCATCTGCTCGAAACTTTCTTCTACTTCAATTTAACTGAAAGTTTTTAGCAAAAAAAAAAAAAACAATAAATCCTATTAACAGCACTTAACTCTCTTTTACCTTAAACACCTTAACGTAACTACAACAACAACAACAACAACAACACGAATTACTAACTTAAACAACAATAACTACAACAATATATGTATAAAATGAATGTACCAACTGTGTGAAAAAAAACGTCTTCCAAAGACCCCTATAGTACAACACCACGCAAGAAACAAGGTTTGTCCATTCACGTCTATCATCTGGTAATCAGATCAATTTCATATTTGCTCGATTCATGCTGTAATACATCAGCTCGTAAAATAATCGATAAGTTTAAAACTTATACTACTGCAAATGCCAATAATTCTCGTACTACCCATCTAGAGATGAGCCTCATTATAAATTTCCAAAAAAAAAAAACCGCTGCTGCAGTTCAATTGAATATTAGATATTATGCTTGTATTTTAAATATTCTGCTGATTCTTTCTAGATTTTCTGTTCAAAATAATTGTCCAAAAGAATTAATTAATCAATCAATTAATACATTGATAATAATATTTATAAATAATTATTAAACTAAAAACAAAATAAAATCAATAATAACTGAAAACAGATTAAACAAAATATAGCTATAAAATTATAAAGAAATACTATTGTTCATATATGTTATTCTTATAGTAAATCAATGTTTCAACAATCACCTGTAATTTTTCGTATACTTCTACGAAAATATTCACGATATTTAGACAACCGTAGCATACATCAATACTGGCAAATGTTTGTGGCGTTCAGTAGTTCATTATTTGCTTAACGCTTATGGTTAGTTATCATCTCTAGAACGATCAACATATCAGCTATTCACCATTCACAAATATCCCTAGATTTAAGATATTCTATTGTACTTTAGGCAGAGAGATCTCATCCTCGAGTTGGCATTTCAACAGTTTCAGTTCAGCAGCATTTGACGTCGCTTGGTACGGTTGCAAAAATTGATTGATAAAACTCCAGTTAATTGGAACTTAAATACACTCAAAGACTTACAAATATATAATACATACAGACACATACACGCACACACACACACGTACACATACACTCTTAAACACTCTATAAAGTTTGCTTTTACAATTTCCGTAATTGTATATTCTTTGTACATAAATTGTAAAATTTCAATTTAACAAAATAATAATTACAAACAAAACAAAAAAAAAAAAGAAAAGCTTAGTTGTATATTGGCTTGGCAACTCGTAGCGCTCGATCGTCGTTCGTAGAATCCATTATATCGCTCATTCGTTGCCATTATCTTTTCTCTCTGGCTATTTTGGCGATGATACTAACAAATCAGGTGACGAATCAGATTCCATGGGACCAGGACGACATGGCAAGACACCATTGGCCACGCCCCCAAATAAGGAGAAACGAAAGCCATTCTTCAAGAAACAGGAAACCGCCAGCCCATACGATGTGGTGCCATCAATGCGTCCTGTTGTTTTAGTGGGTCCAAGCCTTAAGGGTTACGAGGTAACCGATATGATGCAAAAGGCGCTCTTCGATTATCTTAAGCATCATTTTGCGGGACGCATCATTATAACGCGTGTCATGGCCGATATTTCATTGGCGAAACGATCCATTATGAACAATCCATCGAAACGTGCCATCATGGAACGATCGAGCAGTCGTTCAGATTGTTTGGGTAAAGTTCAGGAGGAGATCGAGCGCATTTTTGAGCTGGCACGTTCACTCCAGCTGGTCGTACTCGATTGTGATACAATCAATCATCCGTCACAATTAGCAAAAACTTCATTAGCGCCAACTATAGTTTACTTAAAGATTAGTAGTAGTAAGGTAAGTAAAACTCATTAATTATATATACAATATAATTAACTAATCTTTCTGTTTAAATATTTATAGGTTTTACAGCGTTTAATCAAATCACGAGGCAAATCACAAGCGAAAAACTTGTCCGTACAAATGGTTGCCGCTGAAAAATTAGCCCAATGTCCACCCGAAATGTTCGATGTTATTTTAGACGAGAACCAATTGGAAGACGCCTGCGAGCACATCGCCGAATATCTGGAGGTAATAACAATACTATGAATTAATAAGTATAATTATAATATTTAGATATATTATATAAATTGTAACTCATATTTGTGTTCTCCCCTTCAAAAAAAAACAGACGTACTGGAAGGCCACACATCCGGATATTCGAACGGGAACCGTACCGGCCATTGCGAGACCACTGCCTTCGCAGGAGGTTTCAGCGTCTCCTTCCGCTGAGCAAACACGCTTGGGTCCAACACCACCAGGTAAAGTCCATGTTGCCGTCAAGTGGGTTTCATTTAATGAGCGCATAAGTCATTCTCATACGCGACTTCGTATCGTACTATTTCCTCCCTCTCTGCCTCTCTCTCGCTGAAAGTCGTGTAAATTCAATACAAACTTTGTTTCTCCAAAATTTTTTTCCCAATTGCTCACTTTATCCACTATCTCTCTCATCCATAAATCCGTTTTGGCAACAAAATCAAAAAAAAAAAAAAAAATACAATTGAAAAATAATTGGAGATAAAATTCACAAATCAGATGATCTGTTAAAACTAGTTATTCATATGATTTATTTTATTATTATCAATACATAATACATACTATACATATTACATACCACATCAATACATCACATCAATACATTACATACATACATACATACATACATACATACATAGTACATACTTACAATTGCAATATATATATATATTTATATACATATATATATACAATATTTAATGGAATACGATAAAAGTTATATATATTTTTCATTCAATTTCTAATTACATATTATACTATTCACTATACTTTACTCGTACAAAAAAAAAAAATACAATTCTAAAATTTGTCTTTCTCAAATTCAAATTCCCATGACTGTACCGATAAATCGTACCAATCGATGCTTCTTCTTGCTCTCTCTCTACATTCGCGTCTCGATCGTTTGGCGTCTTTAACAGTTGATGGCGAAGAATTTGATGAACTCGAACCACGATTAGCAAGTGTCGAACGTGAAGGTAGTCGGGAAAGGGAAAGGGATCGGGAACGTGACAGTAGGGAAAGAGAACGTGAAAATGAACGCGATTATTGGGATCGTGAGTTTAATAGAGATCGCAGTTCAAAGGACAGAGAACGAGATTTGGAATGGGAACGCGAACGAGCACGCGAATGGGAAAGAGAGCGAGAAAGGGATTGGGATAGAGAGTTCGATTGGGACCAAGGTAAATTTAACTGTTTCCATTTTTCTTTTTATTCATTTCGGTTTTTATATACTCTACCTATTTCGCATAAGTTTCAACAGCAATATTTTTATACTATCAAAAATTAGTATCCAAGTAATTTCAAGTAATTTAATTTTGAGTACACAAAACCGACTAAACTAATTCATTTCTGTTTAATTACTATGTTAAATAATATTTTTCCTATAAAGTTTTAGATGTATTACCAATTTATACAACAACAGTCCATATCATTTTTGTATACAAATTTAAATAGTTCAGCTTTTTATCATAAATTTAATTCGTTTCTTATATGTACTGCAATTTTATTTGAAAAATCGTACTCGTTTTTTTTTTTGTCTATATGCTGAGGATATAGACTTTATACTTCATTTCGCTTCATACATTTCAAAGATTTTGTTGCTGCTTGGGGATATTTACGCAATCGTTAAGTAATACATTTTTAGGTAAATCAAACCTACATGTCATCCTATATTGACGGTTATTCGTTGCCTTACCCAATGAATTCGCTAATTCTTTCAAAAAAAAAAAAAAATAAAAATAAAAAAATAATCCAAAAATAAACAGATAAACAGGTTTCCTTCATAAAATGATGACTTAGAAATCATTAATTCACAAAAAAAATATATATATTATATTAGAAACGAAATACTTTTAATTCTTTTCATATCTTCATTATTTTCAATCCAAAACGTTCATTATTATTTTGCTATTTATTGTGCTAGAATTAAGTAATTTCGATTTTGTTTTTTGATTTTTATATTATTTATTTTTTTGTCGTTTCGTTTATTTTTTTTATGCAAACACTTCACAGCAACATTCACAGCACGAGACATACCCGGTTCCTTTACAACAATGCTATAATTTAAATCCAAAAAATTACCAAGATCAACACAATAGCGATATCAACAGTACAAAAGACAAAGACAAATAACTCGTATATCCAAAAAAAAAAAATATATATATATATAATATGTTTCAATCGATCGGAGTCTGTTCCAGTTTAGGTATCAAAAATTAAAATTTTCTTCATCCTCGATGCTCTACACATTTAAAGTTATCCTGACTCTTCCAGAGGTCCAATGAAAAATTACTTGCTTTTCTTTTTTCCTTTTTTTGGGAAGCAGTGTGTGGCGGCCCAATTTTTTTTAACTTTAACATTAGTATATAATGAAAATCTATTTACTTTTATATACAGAATTCATATTCATTTTATATTGGAATTTTAATTATAAAAAAAATTTTTTTTCAAATTTAAAATAAAAATTAAAAATATTTTTTTTTTTCAATTATATTAAAAATTGAAATTCTGAATATATCTGTATATATAAAGTATTTGTTATTCTGCTTGAGTTACGATTAACAAAAACTAACAAAAACAAACTTCAGCTCATTTCCTCTCAGTAGATAATTCAAAAATCTTGTGCTTCGTCAAATACATTCAAAACATATTCGTAAATTCCATATAAAAATACTATGTAATCAGGAGAAATATGTATGTTTTTTTTCTTCGTATTATTACTGTCTAAATGTGCACTTGCCATTGTTTGTACTCGTTTTCTAGTTACACCTGGCGTCGTGCGCCTCTAGTGTTCACGTCCTTCGTCCTTCTACTCGATTCCTACCATGCTCAGGATACAATATTTATGATATCTTCCGTTTATTTTAAATTAATGTCTTATTGTCACTCGTCATTTTCAAAAATACTAGAAAAAAAGAAAGCAAAACCAAGTTATGAAACAAGAAAAAAAGAACTCGAAATTCTCAACTCATTAAAATTGTAATCGTTATTTTAGACACATGGCTTAGTGAGTATGTACTCCCCCCAAAAAAAAAAAGATGTTTAATTTTGTTATAAATTTAATTTGTTTCATTTGTTAAAAGTGCCCCTAGATTGTGTACTTGTTCTTGGTGCATTTACATATTCCCCTTTAATCTTTTCCCAATATTAATTAATATTATGTTTTTTAGATTTTTATATGTTTCCGTTAACTATTATAAATTATTTTTGGTATTTATGTTGCGCATATTTAGGAGAATTAATTTTTATTTTTTTAATGTAAGAATACTGATTTATTTTAGGAGTACGACAATACTATAAATAAAATTTGACAATAATAATTTAATTTGAAATATTAGATAAATGAAAATTACATAAAAAAAAAAAGCGAAATAATTACTTTAATAATAATTCTTAAAATACTTGATTATGGAAATATATTGACAAACTACTAAACATTTATATTAAAAAGTAGACGAAACTTTGAGAAATCACCCAAAAATTCCTAGAAAATATTACATATTAATTAATTAAAAATTATTTCATTCCGTTGAATTAAAATAATGTTTAAAAATTTATTTTATCATTGGATAATTAAATTTGCCATTAATTAAAATTATATTGATAGATTCTATATTTGGGTTTGCCAAAAATATTGCCACAGTATTTCCTTTGAACTTTAATTAATCTCGTTCCTAATCCTATATCCTAAGTCCTTTAGTAAATTTTAACTAATCCTGTTGGGAGTTATGCAAAATGGTTAAAATGCAAAAACGAATAGACTAGAAAAATACCACGCAAAATATATAAGTATTTGCACTCCCGTGTTACTAAAAACGACTGTTGAGTTATGCCAAAAAAATATATATATATTTTTAAATTAAAAAAAAAAATAAAGATATTGAATAATATTACTATATAGTCCACAATGTACATATATTCAATATCTTTCGACCTTTTTGCCTATTTGATGCGTTCGAATGCTTTGCTTTTGGTTTGATTTTGTTTTCGTTTTGATTTATTATTCGTTCAATTTTCTGGAATTTGTTAAATTTGAATGATATTTACTTATAAAGATCTTTGTGTGTTGCCCATTTTGCAGGAGGTGCCTCATACCATCACAGTCGTCGCCAGACTTCTGGACGTCACCATGAACGAAGCGGCGGCAGCGGTGGCGTTGGCGTTGGCGGTGGTGGCCATGCCGCAGGCGGTTACGAACGTGATAGAGAGCGTTACGAGCGGCAGGAAAGAGAACGATTGCATGCTCGGGATCGTGATCTAATGCATTACGATCTGAATAGTGATGAGATGCTGGACGAGCGCAACTTTGAATATCCAGCGATGCGTAGCGGTCCTAGTGGTGCTTCACATCATGGCCATTTGTCGCGTGGCGGTCGATTATTGGACGATGCAGATTTTGAGAGAGACGATCGACTGCTGGGGAGCTCAAGAACACGATATGGGGCAGGACCCTCGACCCGCATTGATGATCCGCGTGATGTGGCACGCGCAGCAGCTGTGGTAGATCGCGATCGCGATGAATACAGTCCGCACAGAGGTGGTGGGAGTAGTAGGAGAATGCTGAATGCCATGTAGGAATCGTGGATATAGGGGTGGGATCAGATCGATTCGAAAGCGCCAGGTTTGATGGAAGCACGTGACAATAGTTTTGATCTTGACATAATACACAAACCGACACCTATACCGATACCAAAACCGATACCGATACCATTAGCGATACCAAAACCCAAACCAAATCCTATACATAGACAGTACTCGATCCAAGCTCAGCCACAATACAACAACAACAATCAATTAGAACCACAACAACAACAACAACATCATCAACAACAACAACAACAACAACAGCAGCAGCAGCAACAGCGACAGTCACAATCCCAATCACAATTCCAATCGTATCACTCCTCATTCCTCTCCAGCAGACAGCGGGCCAGCGACCAGTGGCTGTCATCTTCGTCGTTCTCCCTTTCGCAGGCCCCAAGGCCACGCGAACACTTCCCATTGCGACATCAGCCACTGTCCTATCCACAGTCACGTTCCCAACAATTGCACTCGTATAGCAGCTCCCATAGCAACACGACAGCAGCCTCCTCCAGTACACATAATACATCACAGCTGCATCCCAGACATGCAGCATACCGACAAAGTCAAACCACCTCATTCACCACAAATCCGCCGAATAGAAATCGATCATTGAGTAGCGGCTCCCAATTGGACTACGATTGGTCAACGTCCACATCCCTAGCGAAGATCGATGAGCTTACGCATGCAATACGTAATAAGGTCATTGTTGAGGAGGACGAGGAGGATATACTGAGCTCGGATAGGTTTTATTGAAGAGATTTCAATAGCGATACACATAGACACAGACACACACACACAAGGCACAAAATGAAAGCACGAAATATTTAGGATTTCCTTGAAAAAAAAAAAAAAATTAGTAGAGAAAAATTTACAAAAATAAAAACTTTGATGATATCGATCGGTCAGATACATAACATACTATATAAGCAAAACTTATTTCAGTGCCAAAGAAAAAGAAGTAAGAAGAAGAATACACAAACACACACACACACACACATGTGCAAACGTTTTGTACAAAGCCAAGTTGATGTTTTTTGGACTTTGGGAAATGTGGGGAAATGCATAACACATTGAAGAAACAAGAAAATGATAGTTAAAAGATAGCACAATGCTAAGTACAGCCTTATGTGTCTTAAATACTTACTAAAAGCTAAGTGTAATGGGATTTTATTTAAAAAAAAAAAAAATGAAAAGAAAAATATACTAAAAAAAAAAAACAAAAATACTAAAAATTAAAGAAAATTTAAGTAAATCCATTTAGTATACATATAAATGTAATAACAACAACAACAACAGCAGCAGTAGCAGCAGCAGCAGCAACAACTAAGAATAAGATTTACAACACAACAACAACAAAAACAATTTGTTGCTATACATACACACACACACACATACATACATACATAAAAAAAACACACACACATTTTTGACAGGGGAAGTTGGGTGGGGATTTTTTTGTGGTATGCTGTGGATTTAGGGTCGGGGAATCATTGTAGTAATTATGGTAAACCGTACATATAATTATATATATATATATATAAACATATATATATTATATATATTTTTTATGCTAAAAACAGTAAAAATAAGTGAAAAGTGGCAGCTTTAATAATTTAGTAAAAAAAAAAAAATTTAATTATAATAATCTAAGTAAAGCGCAGACATCAGTTACACTCCCACTCACACACAGATACACAAAACACACGCATATTCACTTATTTGCAAATTATAAAAAAAAAAAAAACAAAATAAAAACTAAAATCGTTTGAAATCTCTTTAATAATGCCAACTGTATCTCAACTATATCTTGTAGATTTGCTTCAACTAAAAAAGAAGAAGAAATAAAAGTTCTTCAACTCACTTTTTGCTGTATTTCCACTGTCGTGTCATATCGGACTTTCTCTGATTATTTATGTTATCTAATAATTTCACATAAATTTGAAATATATAAATCTTTAAATTTTTGACAATTTACTTTCCGCTCAACACTATGACAAATTTCAGTGGCTTGGAAATACAGTCTATATTTCTACTTCTACTTCAAAATCTGCTTAGCTTTTACAAGAACTTATAATATATTTATAATTATGCTCAGATTTTAATTTCAATCATTTTCTAAATACAAATTTTGCTATTAATTTTCACTTATCTCTCTCTCTCTCTCTCTCTTTCTCTAGTTAAAATTCTTAGATTTACTTATTAGTTTTTTTATTCTTCTGCCTAGTTAATTGCTTCAGTATAGCAATTGATACTACCAGTGCCTTAACAACAAAAACAAAAACAAAAAAAAAGAAGAGAAATATACCATTAAAAAAAATTTAATTACAAAACTTAACACATGCAAGAAAACACAAAAAAAATATATATATATATAATTTAAAATGTTTTAGTATTTATTTGAAATTCTCCTTGCCCTCAAAAAATGAATGAAAGAAATGAAAATGAAAATGAAATGGAAACTTATTACGTTTTGCGCCTTGCGTATGAATCAATCATGAATCAAATCATTAAATGAAAATACGAAGAAACTATTGTAAGTATGTTTTGTTGATCTGGTCCATTCCAAAAAGAGCACTCTTTTTACAATTCCAACCACCTGTAAGAATCGATCAACGGTTTTCGAAATTCGAAATTTCAACAATATTAAATTTAAATAAAAAATAAAAAATAAAAATGCAATGAAAACGAAAAGAAACTTAAATGCAAACATTATACAAAAAATAAATAAAAATAGAAATGAAAATGTAAATGATATATTTATAATGAAAACGCACTGAATTCAAATCGATCGCGACTTTCGAGTATCGAGGGGGGGATACCATACTCCCTGCACTTCCACGCGTTGATTGACTAGCGCTAAGTAAGTAGTTACTTCCACACCTTAAACCATAAATTCAGGCTAACTACGTAATAACTACGAGCTTTCTTTGAATCGGCATACATGCATACATACATATACATATATATAAAAGCCTCGCAATAGACGTGCTAACAATGAATATGAGATAGATCGTATGAGAGCGAGAGAGAGAGAGAGAGAGCGAGACAGCTAACAATATTTGATAAGTATTGTGAGACTAATTGATCGATCACTGCACTCCCTATAAAATGTATGAGCTTTACATTTTGGATGGTTTGATTTTAAACTCTTTTGAATATTATTAGATGTGTGTCTCTTAAATATATATTCTGAAATATAAAAATAAAAAAAACTTTTCAAATTTATTCATATTTATTTGCGCTAAGAACACAAATTAGAAATATAGAAAATTGTGATATTTTTCATTTTCGAAATTTCTGTAATTGTCAAAATTCGGCATTCATAAATTCAAAAGATTGTTTATTATCAAAATCATCAGATTGAAGCTCTACAGTCCAAGGGGTATATAGAAAATAACTAAAATTGAAGCATTTTGAAACCGAAACATAAATAAAAAAAAACTTTATTATTGTGGATCTAATGAGCGCGGCGAATATTAGTTAATATTATAATATTAAGAAAATGATATAAGCCTCTCCAAAAAAAAAAAAATAAACAGAAATTATAACTGACATTTTGATAAGTGAATAATGTATTTAAATACAATATTTAATTGGTGCAACAACCATTTGGGGAAAATTGTTAAGTGTTCAAAAAAAAAAAAACCCCTCATAGAAACTGTTAGGCAAATGTGCATAATGTATAAATTAAACACACACACACACGGAAAACTTTAAAGAAAAAAAACCAAAAGTAAATAAAAATAAAATTGCTAGATTTTAATATTGGTTTTATAAATTGAACCCATCTAGAACCGAGCAAATCATAAGACATAAGTATCTAAAAAAACAAAAAAAAAAAACGAGAAGAATAAAAATAAAGAAAAATATGAAGAAGCGTAAATTGTAGAACTTTCAGGATTATGCTCATTTATGCATTTTGTGCAGCTTATAGGAAAAAACTTTAAAGAAAATCCATAAACATAAATACATAAAAACATAATATACATGCATAAATAATAGAACTGCACGTTAAAAGAATTTGTATCACTTGGAGAATTACATACATACATACATATAGAATGTGGAAGTTCCACCCTGTTGCTTCGACCTGGGGTAAAATTTGCTGGAGCCATATATATTAATAATAAATAATATTAATTTAAATATTAATATTAATAATAATAATAATGTTAATAATAATGATACGCAAACAAAAATTTCTTGTATAAAGTGGCAACAAAATTTATTTATTAGCTTTAAATTAAATATATTGAATATTACTTTTTAATACTAGCTTGAGAGTTGAGCCGAAAATATTTAAGTAAAAAATAAAATAAAAATATAATAAATTGAAAATAAAAAATTGATTAAAATTAAAACCAAAAAACAAACAAAAAATAAATAAAATTAAAAGCAAAAACGAAACAAAAACAAAAAAGTAATATAAAAACTTATATACAAAACAATAAATATACATATATACTATATATACATGCATAGTATATACATACATACATACATACATATATACCAATTATGGTTATAATGAATATACATATACATATATGTATGTATGTCAAATTTATACAAATATACTCATACAAATATGTATGTATATGAATATATTTGATTGATTCACAGAACTGGTATTTCGCAATAAAAGTAAATACAATATAAATATGTAAATGTATCCTGCTATAAATAACAAAATTTAAATATGACCGTCAACTGGACAAAACTTTACCAATAGTAAAACTAATAAACTAATAAAAAAATAATAATATAAAATAAAAATAAAAAAAAACAAAAAATTATTATCTACAAATGCAAAATGATTAAAAAAAAGAAAACAAAATTATATATATATAATATATTGAAGAGAAGAAGTTGTGAGAGAATCAGTTTATCTTATTAAAACTAAAACTAAAACTAAATAAATACAAATGTTTTATTTTAAATAATGCAATTAATTTGATCTAATTCAAAGATACAAAAAAAAAAACAAAAACCTTTAATGAAATAAATTAATAACAACAATAAAAAAAAAATTATGTAATAAATTTTGTTGACTTACTAACCTTCACTCACACCCACAAACACTTACACACACACACATACATATACACAATCACACAAATATCACAAATACAAGCAATTTTATAGCGAAATTTCCAACGATTTTTGGAATATTTCATATACATTTCATATTATCCATACATCAAAATACTAAACACTATGTAAAAAAAACTCTTTTTCCTTATGTTATTTTTTTAAGCCACTTAAATAAATGCAAGCATTATTTTTTTTATCAACAATATATGCAAAAAAAAAAATTAAATAACAAAAAAAAGAAATTTATAAATGAGCAGAGTAATGGCAAAAAAAAAAATGATAAAAAAAATTAAAGCACGCCTGAGATTCCGAATTCAAAAATTTCTTATTCAAACTATTAATATTATTAAATGCAAAATGGGTGAAAGAAATACCAAAAAAAAAAAACCAAATGAAAAAAAAAATTTAAAAAAAACCTAAAAAAAAAAACAAAAACAAAAACTATTTGTGCAAATATCAATCCAAATTTATATAGAATATTTTTTACGTACATACATACATAAATACATACATACATACATATATTGTAAAAACCGATAAAAAAAAAACAAAAACAAAAATTTACCATAATCATATGTAAATAGTTAAACGATATTTCAAAAATTTATTTTTTTCAAAATTGTTTCGTTTCCGTTTCAAATGGAACAACAACAAAAAAAAAAACCAAAACAAAAAAAAAAACAAAATATTTGCAAATTACAATTTCTGCCCTAGGTTTTTTGTGCGGTTTCCGTTGTTTTGTTTGATAACTTTAGAGATTTATTTAAAATATGATTAAAAAAAAAAGAAAAACCAATACGAGTATGTAGTTAAATGAACGCTAAATTGCGAATAAAACCAATTAAAAATAAATGAAAACTTAAACATTTGTTTTATTTTTTTTAATAATATTTTTATTCACTTACTGTGCATAATCGCGATGCAGTAAGTATTTATAAAAACAACTGGCAAAGCTTTTTTCAGCTATATTCTTCAATTAATAAAATAAATACTATTATCGGTTGTCAACGAACAACATAGCTGTCATCATTTTTACCTCACCGCTGATTGACGGGTTAAACTTGTTTTTGCACCGTCGAACTTTATTCGCACATCTACAGTTCAACGAGCAGACAAATATATGTACATGCACGTGCGTATACATATGTACATGCCTATGCTTTCTGCTATCTATGCATGTAGAAATGTTTTATAAGCGTAGAGCGCAAAGAACATACTCTCCATACCGATGCCATTTCGATCTCTGTTAATTAAGACGATCGTGATCGTATTTCTCTCTCAGTGGAAATCGTCGTCGTCGTTGCCGTCGCAGTCGCCGTCATCATTGTTGTTTTCGTTGTTAAAGTCGTTGTCCAGCGGTGGCTAGCCGGTTCGTTGGCCGTTGATTCTCTCACTGCGATTTAGTTGTGTTATCAAGCTCAAGCCGACAACAAGTGCAGTCTGTCTTCCAGTCTGAGTGTAAGTGTTTGTGCTTTCAGTTTTATTTGCTTAATTTTCAAGCCCTTCAAATATATGTATATATATTTTTCATTCTTCAGTTAATTGCATTAAAATATATTCAAAATGCCGATAAAAATAAAAAATGTTCTCGTCTGTGATGCAGTTGATAAATCATGTGTTGATCTACTGCAAGAACATGACATTAATGTAAGTATATATCTACATAAATACACCTACACATATACCTGCATATAATGTGTGTTTGTGTGTGTGTGTCTGTGTAAGATAAAAGTGCACACAAGTATTTGCGGTTGATTTTGTGTTTTTGCTTTTGTTTTATATTTTACTCAGGTTACGTACAAGTTGAAACTGCCGGTTGAGGAGCTCTGTAAAGAAGTTAAGGTGAGTGAGAATCGAATTATATAATACATAATACAAAGCATAAATACTTATACTTACATACAGCTTTAATTATAAACATAATTATATTAAAAGTGCATAACCATACATACCATATAATTATGCATGTTAAGCTTAGCTATGTCTATATGTACATACATACATACATACATATTTATTTGCATACGTAATTGCAATTGTTTGTCACCTAAGAGCACGTGTAATCTTTCTACACATATACATACTTACAATCTTATATACATACATATGTACATACTTATGCACGTATGAAAGTAAAAACAAGTTCTTTGATGCACTTGAATCGTAAATCGTACGTCACTTCAATTATATTATATTAAAACTGTTGTCAAGTCAATTGCAATGCAATTCTGTTTTGCACTCAAAAATCAAAATAAATTGTTGTCATAATTTCTATCATTATTTCAAATGAAAAGCAATGCAAGAGAAACTCTGTTATTGTAACTTTATTCATTTTGAAAACAAAAACAAAAAAAAACAAATACTTATCAGTAAAATGCAATTCAATAATAAACAACCTGTTGTCAAGTTGACTGTAAGTACAGTGCTTGTTCTTCGATTAGAAACAAATAATATTTAAGTATAATTTCAAGTTTCAGTTTATATAATTATTACAATGAATTTTCAACTTCATATAAAAAATTAAAAAACTAATTATTACACTTCATTTTCAACTTCAAATAAAAAAACATTAAAAAACTTAAAAACTAATTATATAATATTTAATGTAATAAATTCAAGAATGTTTGAGACAAAGAAAATTATTAAAATTAATTTCTTTTTTAATTATAAAATAATACAAGAAAATCAAAAAATTCAATAATTTCAATATTCAGCCAAAAGTTTTTACTCATCTATCTTAACGAATTATTTATTAAAATACTTATTATATTTTTTTAAAAAAATAAATAAGAATTCTTTTATTTTTTATACATATTATACATATATATTTATACATATTACCTATATGTATATGTATATATATATATATATGTATAGTTGAACTGATTAACCGGCAACGTTATCTGACTCGTCTAGCATTTGATAATGTTCATTTACTTAGGAAATATAAGATTAATAATATATTAACCGTTGATAATGAGTTATTTTCAATGTGCGCGAAAAAAGGGGCGTACAAATACTTTCTAGATTACAAAATATTTCTTAGTATTATTTAAAATCTTATTTAATAAGTTCAATTCAATTGATTGTCTTAATATAAGAAGTTTATAAAAATAATAAGATAAATAATACTTCACTGTGCGCTTAAACCAAGTTTCTTATGAAACAGTTGATAGAATAATGTATAGTATAACTTAAGTTAAACATCTTCATTTCCTTGGAATTATATAATGATTCGTCGGTATTACAGCTGACGCTTGGACCAGTCCCTGGGTGTCCAACGCAGACACTTGGGATCAATACGTATTTTGATTTTTTGCATTGCAAGTTGATGTTGTTTAATAATCTCACGATTAAGGCAAATAATATGTTGTCCTTTCAAATAGTTAACGATATTTAACGATTTCATAGCATAGATAACATCTTCCTTTTTTATACCAGTCAATTCAGATATACCGTTAATTGTTAAAGAAGTTCTTTCGCCGCTTGTTTGGAGATTTTGTGATAACACTACCTCCAATATAGCTTGTGCCCAATATGAACGATAAGCGAGCAGTCCTAAGTCCGAAAGGGGCTTTTCCGGTGTACCAGTCTTTCCTTCAATTTTGGTCAATTCATAGCTAAACTCAATAAGCAGTTTGCCATAACCGCAACGCTGATATTGAGGTAGAGTCAAGATACAAGCCAAATTATATTCTTCGGTAGTGATTTTCTCCTTGGAAAAATAACCGACAATATGAAATCCACGAGAATCAAATTGTGTCATTACATAGAATAGAAATGGATCCGTATCAAAGTCAAGCTTCTTGTGATCAAGAAATAGTTTTGCCAGCAAACAAAGATTCTGCGCATATATCCGATTCTTGCGTCCATCGATTTCAAAGAATGATATAGTATCCTTGCGATAGATCTCGTTACCTGGTGGATGCTTTAAGCCACATTTTGACAAATGGCGGCTAAGACAAAAGCGACTTGGACAATACTTTAGACAAAATTCGCATAGATAAATGCATTCAAGTTGGCAAAGTTCCTCGGGATATGGTGAAAAATACCAGGGCTTTATACGATATAGTCCCAATTCAATTATATCAATATTCTTAACACGCTCCGCTACTGTTTTTCCACTCTTCAATTTGCCAGTTACTTGTCCTGGCGAAAGTGAATTCTCCGTTGCCTGATCACTTGAATTATCTTCATCTGCTGTCACGTGTTTGCGTGGATTGAGTTTTGGTGAGAGATTGTCCTGACCACTTTGTTTTCCCATGTGTACTTTCAACAAATTTAATTTATTCTCCTGAACCCATTCGTCCAATCGCTTATTGAAACCATCATAATGTACATAGTATTCACGCACACCCGACTCCAGTTCTCGGATGCTCACAATTTCAGCCAATTTCCAATCCTCATTGTCGTCTGTCATGCGTACGTCCAGGCGGCAGCCCACAGTTAATAAAGCTGCTGAATCTAATTTTACCGTCCCACTCATGATTTCTTATATAAATTAAAGATATATATTTATATATATATATATATATTTTTTTCTTGATTTTTAATGTATTATCAAATGAGTTTAACTTTAAATCTTAAAAGATAATTATTATGCTTACATTCTTAAGCTGTTTACGCCGAAATAATTCAAACTATAAAAGACGAAAGCACGTGCTGCGTAGCATAGGATAGTACGTTGTTTTTATTGTCATACGCGATCATAATAAAGTTGACGAGAATAACACGAAAGATTCACAATGGGAAATATTAATTTTAAATATAAATAACAAAAAAAATTAACAATAATAAAATATAAATACTATGGAAATTTATATATACTAGAAATTTTAACATTTTAATTAATGAAATTTAATTATTCTAATTTAAATTAATTAATAATCTCATTAGATCTATATAAAGCATTCATTAAGTTATCGGAGCTTTAATAATATCGATAGATAATTTAACATAAATACGTGATTATTCTGAAGATTGAATCTTAAAATAAAAGAAGGCTTTGACGTCATAAAACATGAAAAAAATTTAAAAAAAAAACAAGAAAAATATAATGCAAATTTTGCTTTTGCAACTGTTTTTATTGATTTAAACGTCAATTTTTACGCGGATTTTATTCGCAATAATAAACATTTCAGTTATGTGTGAATACTGAGCTACAGTCAAGCAATTATGTAGTGTACCACACGAACTTAAATGTAGAAAAAAAAATAAACCATTGTTAATGCAATGTTCGTTATAGTGATGTTCGACTGTATACAAAAAAATATACATGAGTGTCAATTGCTTTGCAATAAATCCTTTTGCAATTCATTTATGCTTTATCATATATATTCACGGTTAAAAGTGCAATAAAGATTTTCCATGCGTATATTTTCTGTATTTATATGAAAATCCTTTTCTTTAAAAAAAAATATATATATATATATATATATTGGTTAATTTTAAGATAGGAATTCCATTGCCGTTCACAGCTTGTAAACACTTCAACATTGTCAATAAAAGATAAAGTTCAATGACTTGATATGCTTATATGTATATATATATACATCTATCTCATACATGTTTTACCTGTCTATCTACCACCTACACACAGTAGTGTTCACATATTTAAGTACATACTCATATGCATTTTTCTGCTCATCTATTTAACATAATCAAATCTTGCAGAACTTTGATGCTGCGATTGTGCGTTCTGATACGAAAATAACAGCGGAAGTTCTTGCAGCTGGAGCTGGCAGTCTCAAGGTTGTGGGTCGTGCAGGCGCCGGGGTGGATAACATTGATGTCGCTGCAGCGACCAAGCATAATGTCGTTGTCCTTAAGTAAGTAAAATGCTTCACTCAGAGTACACTGACTGTGCATTTCACTCAATGATGTGAATAAACAAGACTGAAAATGTAAAAAACTTGATACGATTATCGACTTATCAATACTCTATACTACAAAATTTATAATATAATGCTATTCCAACATTGTAAGAGTATTCAAGAAATTGTTATAGACATTGTATGCACATTTAAATTGTTGGATCGAAAACCTATTGCTGATTGGCTAATGTCGCATAAGTGACGGAGTGACGACGGGTTTCAAATTCGTTTGTCGCTGTCGCTGTTGCTTGACGCGCATAATTAGATGGCCCGCAAATTTTCCGAAATGAAAGTTGGGACTACTTATTTTGTCATTGAGCCTGTCGGATTGCCAAGTATGCGATACTAGTGTACGGCAAGTATACGAGTTTTTAGGCATTTGCATAATGCTGTCTAGTCACAACAAGTGCCTCCCGCCTTATCGTTTTCCTTCCTCTCTGCAACTCATACATACTACAAATTGGGAGAAATGTCTGTGTTGTTTAACTAAAACTCTGTTTACTTCAGCACTCCGGGAGGCAATTCCATTTCGGCTTGTGAACTGACGTGCATCCTAATTGGCGCTCTGGCGCGTCCCGTTGTGCCAGCTGGACAAAGCATGAAGGAGGGTCGCTGGGACAGGAAACTCTATAGCGGTAGTGAACTGTACGGTAAAACTTTGGCTGTACTTGGTCTGGGTCGCATTGGACGTGAAGTTGGCATACGCATGAAGACTTGGGGCATGAGAGTAAGCCAATAATTTCAACTATCACAAGATCAATATGATCTAAAGTATACAAATTTCAATAGGTTATTGGCTATGATCCAATTACAACTGAAGCTGAGGCCAAAGCAGCAGGAATTGAGAAGATGACATTGGAACAAATTTGGCCACTGGCCGACTATATAACCGTCCATACTCCATTGATACCTGCAACCAGAAGTAAGTTATGACTAATTACAAAGAGAAGGTAAATCTAATATTCCAACTATTTAATAGATCTCATCTCTGCGGAGACATTGGCAAAGTGTAAGCAAGGTGTCAAAGTTGTCAATGTGGCACGTGGCGGCATCATCGATGAACAAGCTGTTCTGGATGCTCTTGAGAGTGGTAAATGCGCTGGCGCTGCCTTTGATGTGTATGCCGAAGAACCACCCAAATCACAAGTGACCAAAACTCTAATCAATCACCCCAAAGTTGTGGCCACGCCTCATTTAGGTGCTAGCACTTCAGAGGCGCAAGTTCGTGTAGCCGTTGAAGTTGCTGAACAGTTTATTGCTCTTAATGGAACTTCACCTAAATATACAAGCACTGTAGGTGTCATCAACAAGGATGTCCTTACCCATTATCAGTAATAGAGGAATACTAACAATATTCTCCAACTCCTTAAGAACTCGCTTTAAGTGACATTGAAATGTTTCAAATAACAAATTGAATTTATTAAAACTTATTCAGAAATCTATAAAATGTATTTCGTTTTTATTGATAATGGAAATTTTTTTAATGGATTTTATAATTAAATTTCTGGATGTCGATTTCTAACAAATTTATTTATTTATTTGCTGAAAACTCCTTTGTTTAAATCTGATTAAAAATTTTACTTTTTAGTTAGATATAAACAAATTGCTATACAAATAATGTGCACAAGTTGTTTGTGACCAAAATCAAATTTAGGAAAAAACCAAAAACAAAAATATAAAAGCAATAAATTGTTATATTTATTTACTGATAAAAAACAAAAAAAAACGTATCACAATTTTCTATAAAAATGTTGACAAAATTGAATTTGATTAAATTAGTGATTGTGTCTATGAGGTTCTATTATTGGTAACAATACCCAGCTATTGGTAATGCGTTAAAAATGGGTATGCTCTATCAGGCAAGTTTTCCTTGTTTGCTTAAAAGAGGAAAAATACTTGCAGCTCTATAATTATTCACTTACAGGGTATCAGCTCGTCAGAATAACTTGATTGCATTTTTTAGACAGCTCGTAGACAGCAAAGAATAACAAAAAATTTGCAAATTTTTTTTTTTTTGGCTCTGTAAGTCATAATATTCTTGATATCCTTGAAAGTCTCAATTGCTTTGTCTTGAAATAAAATACTGGCGAAAGGTAAGAATGAATAAAATAAAAACAAAAAATAACAATTATCCTTAGCACACCGACAATTTTATACACTTAAAGGCATAAAACTTATATAGATTTGCATAGAGAAACTTTGTTCCTATGACAGTTAAATGATACAGTATTCGGATCGCTTAAAGTTCCAATTTATGCACAATCGTCGGCAATAAGAAAATCTCTTGAAAATTCTGTCACATTTCCTTCTCTTGGCCAAAATTGATATTCCTTTTGCAAGGGTACAAAAGAAAGAAGGAAACGCGCCTTGCCAATATGAATATGATGTCATTAATTTATTTGGCATTCAACATGAAACGAAATGAATAAATGAAAGTAATTAAATTCACTCAAATATCGATGACAGTCGATTCCACTTATGCATCTTGCGTGTATGTGTGTGTGTGTGTCAGTGGGTACTTATGGGAATTCCTGTATATATGCTAGAGCATAGACATGGAGTATTTTTTTCTCACTTTCAATGTTTTTAATTTAATTTACAAATAACAATTAAAAAAATCTATTAAAAATTAATTTATTTTTTGCAAGTACAGTAAACACTAAATAATTACAACTTTGAATTTATATTAATAAATATAAACTGAATATATTAAAAAATGAAGTATAATAATAACATGTTCCATTAACAGTAGTAGTTTAAGCGTTCTACAAAAGTTTTTACTTTGATGCTTTCGCAACTCATATGAAAAGCATATATCACAAATTCCCCACGAAATTAATGCAAATACGATTCGGTGAAAAACTAGGTGCGCATAGCCAAATAATAAGATTTGCATAAAAATAAAATCACGTGGTACTTCCAGAGGGAAAAGCGATGCGTAGTACAGTATTCACTCTGAAAAAAGAAAAAGCTAAGAATTTTAAAATAAAATTGTGAAAATTTAAATTCCATTTTTATTTTTTTTTAGTTTAAGAGTAAAATAAAATTATGAAAGGATAATAAAAAAAATAAAAGCAATCCCAATGGCACAAATGTTTTAGCACTCACTGTATACATAGCTGTAGGTGTTTCAAATTCAGAAACACTCTCAAGGCTAATCCGTGCGAATGTTGTCCTTGAACTAGAACCAGAACCCGAACAAGAATCAGAACCTGTATGCAATGCATTCATTCAACACCAACAAAATCCTAAGTATTTAGGTATCCAGAGCCATCCCACGCTCGGGACTTAAGCACTTTGCATACTCTTTACTTTACTGACTGTACAATTTAGAACGCAATAGACAAACGGCATCAGCATCAGGTCAATCAACTAATAATACAAGGATTACGCATTGAACTCGAATTATAAACAAAATACAAACAATTGTCTAAGCAAGTATTAACTATTTCTATTTAAATATATATTTTATTTGGGGGTAAAAAAAATTAGCATTATGTCAGTCTTAATTAAGAGTTTGACAGAACGACACTTGTTTTCTTTTGTGTGTGTGTGTGTGTTTGTGTGTGTGTTAGTTTCCGACTGACTCGCTTAAAATTCGTTCGTGTCCAGCGTCGCCCACATTCGCAATATTTAGCCACAGCAGCAGCAGCAGAAGTAGAAGCTGCTGCAGAAGTAGAAGCAGCAACTGTAGCTGTAGCAATAGCAGCAGCAACTCCTGTCAGTCATACGCCATTTAATTTTGGCGCGCAGTGTGTCCACAACCACAACGACCAAAACATCAACCTCCTGACCGCCCACTCTTCGCTCGTCTGCTTATATGTCACTTTCGATGCCGGAACCGAGACGAAGCGCTACGGCACCTACGAAGCTAACGCCATAAAAAGGACCCAGCAGCCATTTGCCGAGTCGCAGTCTGAATAGGATCTACGGTCGAGCAACAAGTCAAAATTCGTTTGCACGCTACGCTACGCGCTTCTCTCTTTTTATATGTTTTCGCTGTCGTTTGAAATTTAACTCTTAAATGGGCCTCGAACGCCAAGTAGTTGTCCTCAAATGTACAATTTATAGTGCAGTTTCAGTCCAGTGAAATCAGGCCAAGAACAAGACTAAGCTGAGACTCTGTTTCGTCTTCTTCATTATCATCTTCATTTCTGATATTCTTCTATGAAGTTGCGGTGTCAGTGTTATAAATAAACGGAAGAGATACAGTGACTTTATTGCCATTAACTCCTCCGAGTCTCTCTTTCTCTGCCTGTGTGTGTCTGTGTGTGTGTGTCTGCCTGTTTACGAGCAAATGTGTCCGATTAACATGGCCAACAGCAGCCGTGGTATTCCTGATATTCGCATGCATCTCGTTGCCATCGTTGTGGTGCTGCTGTCATGTCAGCGAAACTACATACTTGTGCTTGCCACGAAGGATACCATAAATATTGGATTCCTGGCGGAATATAGTGAGATGCGCGTAAGTGTCAAACAATACAAAGAAATAATGCCAGAATAATAAAATAAATAATAATATTTTATTGCTTATTTGTGTCTGTGCTCCATGCATTTCATTGTTTTATACTTTACTACAAGCATACAGCATATAGTAAAATATAAATACTAGTAAAAAAAAAATACATAAAACATAGAAAAAATAATAATACAAATAAATTAAAATATTACTATAAAATTAAATTTAAAAAAAAAAAACTAAAAAACTTTAAATGAAAAGAAAAGAAAAAAATGTTGTATATATTAATACAAAATTATTTAAATATTAATAATAATAATAATAAGTAATAATATAATAATAATAATATTATAATTAATATATATAATATATACAAATTATATATATATATATTAATATTTAAAATTATGTAAATATTATAAATAATATTTTTTTTAAAATTATTCGTATTTATTTCAGATTTTTTAAATTTTGTTTAATTTATTTGTTTTTGTTTTTTGTGCACTATAGCTATAACGCAAACTTTAATTGCGTTTAATTATTATATTATACATTTAATAATATAAAATCGAATTATAATTTTTTTTTATTTTTAAGAAATTATATAATGTTAAAATTAATCATTTCATTTAATCAGAATTTAATTTAATTTAATTAGTCATAATATAATTCATGTATGTATAGTGCTAGGCTAAAGACTTGCAGAGAGATTATGTTCCGACACTTTTCGATTCACAATCAGCCAACAGTCACAGTTGGTTATTTTTTTAGCTTAAAATTGATAATTTTCGTTAATTGTCTAGCTTTGCGACACGCGATCGTTCCGTGTTTGTCAAGCATGTCGAAACTGGATCGCGGCGGATCGCGTTTGACCACGAGTAACCCCAAAACCGAATTGTTATCAGTAACTTTATGTTTCTGCAGATAATTGTAGCAGCATAAAAAAGAAACATTCGTCAACGAACAAATGGCAATCATATTATTTAGCAAATAATAAAAACAATATTGTTATTTGCTAAAAAAAAAAAAAAGGAAAAACAAACTTTCATTAGCTCTTAGCGTGCCACAATACTTATTATGCGTTGCAAAATTAAATTCTACAAAATGTTGCACCCTAAAAAACAAAACAAAAATCAACGCATCAGCATAAAACTTTATAAAATAATTTCATGAATAACTTAGAATATGTTTGTTTATCTTTCAACGTCTACACACGAGACAAAGTTTCTCAAGAGATTACAAATTAAAGTAATTAATGCGCTGAAAAGTATGCACTATATATATATATATATATATATATATATATATATATATTATGTTTATGTGGATTTCGTTTATAAATTTAATTTTAAACTTCTTCTTGTTGAATGTTGAAAAATCTGAAATTTCTTTATATGAAATTAAATATAGATTCGCTTAAGAAACTATTGTTATAAAGTATTGTAGCCTCTATGGGGAAATACAGTACACACATAGTCCCATCTGAATGGTCTACTTGTTATTGATAAATTTACATATGTTTTGCTAGCATTCAAGTTATTACATATGTACATATATTTGAAGATATTGTGGAAATCGTCCATCTTCTGCTCATCTCCAGCCTGAAGCTTCATCGTTTTCAGCTTATACAAATATTTATGTTTTTATTTATATATGTACGTAAATATATGTCAATGTTTGTTGTTATGGAGTCGCTCAATCAAATTAAACGATAGAAGGATAATCAACTTGTGCTTGTGCTTGAACAATCATGCTGTGCAAAATTGAGGAAATTTCATGTTCGGCCTTAACTTAAATTCACATGTCGAACGACAACTACACACTATGTACGGCTGAATTGTCATGCCAACACTGCAAATATAAATACGGCTTTTACCTGTCTCTTTGACCGTAGCTATAGCTGTAGCTATACATATATGTATCTTTATTTGTATTTTAACATGTATCTATAACTGTAATTGTACGTATTTTCTTTTTCTTTTTTTTTTTTGTTGCTTTTTACTTTTTGCCAAGCCTTCCACATGATATGGCTTACCATGTCCCATGCAAAAGCTGTAAAGTAAAAGGAAAAACCTTTGTAATGAGCATGACTTGCAGCTAAATACATAGATTCATATACATAGACTCACACTGTTGGCAAGCATGAAAATTCAGCTATTTTCTTTTTAATGAATGCAAAAGTGAACAGGCTCCTGCCTCTTAGTCAAAGCACAGTTCGTTGAGCTTTCGAGAGGAGTATGAAAGAAGAATGTAAAAAAAAGTGACAAGTTTTTTGCTGAAGTAGCCATAAAAAACTATTTTAGATATTTGTAAAAAGCTGAAAGTTGAGAATATTAAACATTTCAAACATAAAATAATAATAAATTCTATTCTATTTTTTTTTTCAATGGTGATACAAATGCAAACTAATATTGAATGAAAACTTTTATTTAATTAAGTTTTCAAGTTTTTCACTTATGTGCAATTATTGTAACATGAAAAAAAAAATTTAAATAAAATAACATGATTCAAATATATTTTTTACTTTTAATATTTTTTTTTCTATAAAATACTTTAACAAAATCGTGTCACAAACAATTTTCTCTTCCGACACGTGCTCATCCCCAGCAGCGTAAAATGGAAACTTAATGTTGCTATAGCAGCTTCTTTAATAGAATTTGTTGCGTATATTTTTTTTTTTTTTTTTTTTTTGAATTTCTTACTATTAATTAAAACGTTGTTATAGTAAAAAAAAATCTTGACTTACAAGATATATTTACATAAGAGTAACTAAATAAATTTAAGATTTTATTAAATTAAATTACAAAAAAAAAATATATAATTTCATAATATTTATAAATAATTATTTAATCGTTTTATTATTTAGAAATTATTGCGATAAATTATTAACTATAGTTATCAGAATCAGGAAATATAAATAGAAACTAATTAGCAATCATTCATTATAATTGGCCAACTTCTAATTGCGAAAGTATTCCTCAATCAATCAAAAAGACAACAAGCAAATCATTGGTATTTCTATGAATATTACATAATTTATTTGAAATTAAAGTAATATTTGATAAAGATTTCATAAAAAAATAAATAAATAAAAATAAAAGAAAAAAACAATAAAAAAAATTGACAAAATGTTTGATATTGCACGTTAAGTAGAGAAACGAAATAAAATAGATAATATTCTTGGGCAGTAGGAGAATATGTTAAGAACCTTTCAAGGAATTCTAGGTGCACTATCTGCAAATCCCATAATAAGGATATTTGCTTTACTTGAAGTAACCCTGCTTTTGGGTATTATACAGTCTGGAAATAAACTAATCTATCATGAAGTGACGTACAGTCTGTTGTACACAGGATTCGCATTGGGTACATTTCTTTACGGATATGGTATCATATATCTTCGTTTAGTATGTACATTTAATGGTTTCCTATGTCGATTATGCGGCGGAAGTCTACAAGTTTGGCAAAGTTTCAGTTCACTGATGTTATTACCATGGATGCTGAAAGTGTTTCAAAACCTGGAGAATCATTTCTTACGATTCAAGGATTATAATATAAATGATGACATATATTATATATGTATGTTCAGTCAATTATTACTACTACTTGTACAATTGATAGCCCTCAATGTTTCATTCTTTTACGCTATTAACTATCGATATAAATTACAATATGCTCTGCGGATAACTGAGAATATGGGTAATCATGAAGTTCGTGCTTATGCTCAAGCTCTAAATGAATCCTTTGGCTTTGAAATGATTCAAATTCCTCAGAATTAACAATAATGTGAATAGTAACAACAATTTCACAATTTCATTTAATAAAATCATATGTGTAATAAAATATTTATTTTTGCTTTTTGTTAGTCTAATGAAATTATTCTTAAAAATAAAAATAAAAAAATACTTTTTATTTTTCATAATTTTAAAGTGAAATTTTGTCAAATTACTTTTATTATATATTATTCATTCATAATGTCTTTGCCATAGTTTAATTAAAGAAAACGAAAATATCATAACACTTGCAACAGTTTTGTGCTGTCAAAAGGAATTTATATGCAACCAGGTGTTGGCATTGTGGTTAAGACTGCTGCAAAATGCAGCACAAAAACTCAACTCTTTAATGGTTGCAAACTTTCTTGTGGTAAATTTAGTGAGCAACACTTTAGGCAGTAGTCGAATGTTTGCAAAAGCATTTCGGCAAAATTGAACTTATTTCACGCAAAATATTTCAAGTTTCTCAATTAAGCTTCACTTAAATACATATGTGTTTGTATGTATGTATCACAATATTTCTGTATATAAAATTATATATTTATGTTATGATGACATTAAATAAGAAAACAAGAACACGGAACACAACTTGTGATCCAATGGCAAAGAACGATGGAATGAAAGAGCCGTGCAATGCAATGTTTGTTCTCCAACATGCTGAAGCAGTCATAAATTTTTGTGAGTAGCTGTGTATGTCAAGTAATCGCTCCAACAAATGAGTGGCAAGCGCTGCACTCATGATTGAAAAATGAATAGACACGACGTATATGATCTTGCGAGAGTGAGACAACATGTAGTAATCATACAACTCTCCTCTCAAACTCTCACACTTGACCTGACCCCAACACACTGCCAAGTGAAATAGAGCAGAGCTCGTTAAGCACAACTTAGTCGTGGCGCTTGTGTGTAAGCGGTCACCTATCTGTACGTGTGTGTGTGTATGTGTGTACCAAGCAAATTCTCACTCCAACAAAGCAGATGAGAAGCTTTGGGTGAACAGTGCAATTTAGTTACAGGTGTATGCGTGGTAAGCACTGCACTAGTGAGTCGCGAGTGAAAGAGTCAAAGAGTCAAAGAGATGAGCAGCTTTGAGTGAGCTTTGCAGTTTAATTACGAGTGAATGCTTGGTAACCGCTGCACTCACGATTGAAAGAAGAAGAGCTTTGACATCTGTGATCTTTTTAGTATTAATATGACTGTCCTCTCACACCAACCCTCAGTCAGCTTCGTCATGTCAAGCAGTGCAGAGCTCTGTGAATTAGTGTGTTGTGAAAAAATTAAAATAAAAGTCAATGTGAAATAATACGATTGCAAGTTATTTGGTTAAAGCAATTAGACAAATTCTTATATGTATTACTTTAAATATTGTGTTATTCAAAAAAATTCCAATTTAAATGTTTTGCCTTATGTTTCTATTACTAGGTGACACTTGGAGGCCTACCGTTGGCCGTTGAAGATGTCAATAAAAATGTTAATTTGTTGCCCGGCAAAACATTGACCTTCACGCCATTCGACATTGGCAAAACAAGCGCATATCGTATAAGACCATTAAGGTAAAAAAATTTAATTACCTTTCTCTTGTGTTTTACTTCTATTTATACATACATACATTTACATTCTATGTCCAACGTAATTAACTATAGATTTATGACAGAAATGAGGGAGAAAAAAGTAAAGGCATTTATAGGCCCCGACGAAAGCTGTACAACTGAAGCGCTCCTGGCCTCTGCCTGGAATACTCCCATGTTGTCTTTTGTAAGTGTTTTCTAGACAAATAGTTAAACAATATAATAAAACATAATATCTATGTATGCATGTATTTCCGGTAGAAATGTTCCGACTCTATTGTTTCCAATAAAAGTACTTTTGATACTTTTGCGCGAACTCTGGCACCAGCTTCGAAAGTAAATAATCTTAAAATATTGAATATTTAAATATTGAATAATAATAATGATATTGAATTATTTGAAATAGGTTTCTAAAAGTGTTATAAGTCTATTAAATGCCTACGATTGGAAAAAATTTGCCATTGTTGTAAGTTCCAAACCAATTTGGGGTTCCGATGTTGCCAGCGCTATTCAGGTATAATTTTAAACCTATTATATCAATAAAAAAAAATATTTATTATATGTTTTAATTAATTAGGAACTAGCTGAAGCGAGAAATTTTACAATTACACATTTGAAATATATATCGGATTATATACCTATAAAGAAAACTTTGTCTCAAATTGAGAATATTGTTGAAGAAACATATGCAACGACGCGCAGTAAGTTTTTTTTGAGGAATATTTTCTAGTATATTTGATTAACGTACATACAAATTTACTAGTCTATGTATTTATTGGAGAGCATATCGCTATGGTTGATTTTGTGCGTTGCCTGCAAAATCGTAAGCTACTCGAAAGTGGTGATTATATAGTCATATCAGTGGATGATGAGATCTATAATGCAAATCAGCGTGTTAACATTATGGAGCGTAGTGAGTAATTGGCGGCTAGCTGTAGCTGTAGCTGAATTCAATATCCCTGAACTCTAATGCATGCCACATCTAATTGCAGATTACTTAGATCCTTATATTAGAAAAGAAAAGAGCAAATCACTGGACAAAATCTCATTTCGTTCAGTTATAAAAATAAGCATGACATATCCACAAAATCCTCATATTCGGTAATTTTAATCTAATTGTAAATCACCTGTACTACTACTATGTAGCCATTAATACTATATGCATATTTTTACTTATTTTTTATAAATAAATATATATTTTTAAACATTATACTATCCAATATTCGTATGCTACTTTAACTGCATTTTATCTAATTTTCTATATTTTTATTTCAGGGATATCTGTACGAAAATCAAAGAATATGCACGTAAAGCCCCGTTTCTAGTACCATATCATCAACGAGTTTTTGAGAATATTTCAGTATGTATATCATAATATATAATATATTATTATCAGACATAAAACTTTTCCTTTTTTCAGGTTCCAATTTATGGCTTGCATCTATATGATACTGTCATGATTTATGCACGTGCTATAACTGAAATCTTACAGGTTGGAGGTGATATAAACGACGGAGCTTTGGTCATGAGTCATATATTCAATAGATCGTATCACTCCATTCAAGGTTTCGATGTAAGTCAAATATTTATTATATTTCCTTTTTTGTATTTTATGTTTAATATACAAATTTATTTCTTAGGTTTTCATTGATTCCAATGGCGATGCTGAGGGAAATTATACTGTAATCACACTGCAAAGTGATGCAAGTGATCGTGATCGCATATCAGGCAATTCTCTAGCAAAAATGTCTATGCAACCAGTTGGATTTTTTGTCTACAACAAGGATTCTGTCATACCGGTAAGTATGCTAAAAATATATAGAATAATATGCCTAAATTTATTCCCATATTTTTTCTTTTCTTTTAATTGCAAGGAATTTCGATACATTAAGCCTGGCAGACCTATACAATGGTTAAATGGTCGTCCACCATTAGCAGAGCCCATGTGTGGCTTTCATGGTGAACTATGTCCCCGAAAGAAGTTGGATTGGCGTTATCTAGTAACAGCGCCATTATGTGCATTTGTTTTAATTGTGGCAATTGCATTGTTATTCAAGTAAACTTAACTTCATTATAGAATGTATACATTATATATATTTTCAATTTCTATCTTACATTTCATAGACATTATCGCTATGAACAGACTTTGGCGGGTCTGCTGTGGAAGGTTGATATGAAGGAAGTCACTGTTATAAACTTGGGCGAATATAATAATCCAAGTCATAAAAATATTGTAAGAAACTATATATGTATATATAATACATTGTATTATATATATTCCTATTCTTTTTAATTATTATAGGTTCAGATATGTCGTCAAAGTATTCTGGTAGTTGGCGAACCAAACAAAAGATCATTTACAAATATTGGTATGTTCAATAATAATAACATTGTTAAAAGAGGAAATCACTTAATAAACTTTAAAATTCATCCAGCTCTATTTCGTGGCAATATTGTCGCTATGAAAAAGATACATAAAAAACATGTAGATATAACACGTTCGATACGTAAGGAATTGAAGCTAATGCGTGAGGTAAACCTAAGACTAATTTTTAAAGCGTTTAATTTTGAAATTTCAAATTTTTAGGTTCGTCATGAGAATATCATAAATTTTATTGGGGCATCAATTGATCATGGATCTGTCATAATATTCACCACTTACTGTGCTCGCGGTAGTCTTGAAGATGTGTTAGCAAATGAGGATTTGCATTTGGATCATATGTTTATTTCTTCATTAGTATCTGATATAGTAAAGGGCATGATATATTTACATGATTCAGAGATAATATCACATGGAAATTTACGTTCAAGTAATTGCTTAATTGATTCTCGTTGGGTTTGCCAAATCTCCGACTTTGGACTACACGAACTGAAAGCCGGACAGGACGAGCCGAATAAGTAAGAGAAGATTTGTTATATTATCTCTTTTTATGTAATATTTATTTTCAAATTTCTAGAGCTGAACTGGAACTGAAACGTGCCATAACCATGGCACCGGAACTCTTACGTGATCCATATAGACCTGCACGTGGATCACAGAAGGGTGATATATATTCTTTTGGTATTTTACTTTATGAAATGATTGGACGTAAAGGCACTTGGGGCGAAACAGCGTACACCAAAGAAGGTATGAAACAAGTTCCAATATATATCTATATTTTATTCTCAATTATTTATTTTATTAGAGATAATTAAGTTTGTGAAAAGTCCCGATCTACTTCAGCATGGCGTTTTTCGACCAGCTTTAACCTATTTAGATATACCAAATTATATACGGAAGTGTCTACGAATTTGTTGGGAAGAAGATCCTGAAATGCGGCCCGATATACGACTAGTGCGTGTGCACTTAAAGGAATTACAAGCTGGATTGTATGTTCTATAGAATTACAAAGAATTATATTATATTCGATTAATGTGACATGAACATATTACAGAAAGCCAAATATCTTTGATAATATGCTGGCAATAATGGAGAAATATGCATATAATCTGGAGGGTTTAGTACAAGAACGAACCAATTTATTATATGAAGAGAAGAAGAAGACAGATATGTTATTATATCAAATGCTGCCAAAGTAAGAGAATATGTAAAATAATTCTAAATAGAATTATCACATAATACTTATACATATATCTTAAATATCTTTGATTTTAGAACTGTTGCTGAACTACTTAAGAGTGGTGATCCAGTTAAAGCTGAATGTTTTGACTGTGTTACAATTCTCTTTAGTGATATTGTAGGTTTCACAGAACTCTGTACAACTAGTACTCCTTTCGAAGTTGTCGAAATGTTAAACGATTTATACACATGCTGCGATTCTATTATATCCAATTATGATGTTTATAAGGTAACATAAGAATCACTTCTTTATATAAATATTCTTTGTATTACTTAAAAATATTATATTATAATAATATATATTATAATATTATATTATATATAAGAATCACTTCTTTATATAAATATTCTTTGTATTATTTAAAAATATTACCACAGGTGGAAACAATTGGAGATGCATATATGGTTGTATCTGGTCTGCCGCTTAAGAATGGCAATCGACATGCTGGCGAAATAGCTTCTTTAGCTCTACATTTACTGGAGACTGTTGGGAATCTGAAAATACGTCATAAGCCAACTGAAACTGTACAGTTTCGTATTGGTATACATTCTGGTCCATGTGCTGCAGGTGTTGTGGGTCAAAAGGTAAGAAATGTTAGTCTCGATAACAATTTATATATATTCCATACCCTAATATTTCCAATAGATGCCACGTTATTGTCTATTTGGAGACACTGTTAATACAGCTTCACGTATGGAGAGCACTGGTGAAGCAATGAAAATTCATATATCTGAGCTGACCTATAAATTGCTACAAGATGTCGGTGGTTATATATGTATCGAGCGGGGTTTGACCAATATCAAAGTATAAAATTTCCTTAACTTTGTAATTATCTTATTGAAAAGAATTTTACCATGCAGGGCAAGGGTGATATGCGCACCTATTGGCTAGCTAAGCGTCTAAAGCCTGAAACCCGCAAACTAATGATTAAAGAATGGGCTCCAGATCTAATTAGTACTGTGGATACTTCCAATGGCTGTTGCTCGAATGTGCCACGAGTTTCAGAGGAAGCATCGCTGCATCAATTTAAGAGCATGCGAACCGGTTCCTGTAATTGTGCAACAAAATGTATATATAGTCGACGATCCGATGATAACGTAACAACATCACGTGAAGCGAGTGTACTAAAAAAGATTAATGAACCCGTCCAGATCAATTGTAATCAATTGTGCGTCTGTCGACTGAATGGAAGTCAACTTTTTAATAATCGAAGTCCACGTTCTGCGCCCAGCATTACTTTTAGACTGTAGACCATTGGTTCTTAGTATTATTTCAAGCAGATTTGAATATTGTAACGGTCATAGTTTTAAATTTTAGTCGATTTTTGATGTAATGAAACCAATTTTAGGACCATGGCGGAAATTATTAAGTTAAGATTAACGGAGCAATTATACAACTTGGTTGTAAATTATCGACTTAAATGTGTTATACGTCATTTTATTGTAAAAATTATATTGTATTCGCATTTGAATAAATGTAAAATTTATTAAACCCGTAAAAAAAATTTAACCTTTGAAGAGACGTAGTTCAATTCGAATGAATGCCAACATTTTGCCTCGAATGATAAGAAAATCGTTTAATTAATAATAATACATTCACAGCATTATATATTTGATAAGAAATATAAATATTTGCTATAAAATGTCGATTTAAATTATAGGATCTATACAGTTCCATCAACATACTGCATGCAACAAGTACAATAATGTTTCTTAAATTTATTTTCATATTATTTATATTACAAACATTTACCTTGTCTTTGAAATGTTCCGAAATGATCGAGCTAAATCAGACGAGAACATATCTATCTATAATATCCGACTTGGCCGATTTAAAGTGAGTATTTAAACAATTCAAGTTTAGCTATAAATAATATTAAATTCATATTAGATCTGGAATGAAAGCTGACTTAGCTCGTATTAATGCAGATCAAGTTCAAACCAAAGCAAGTCAAGCTTTAATACAGGAAGATTTAACAAAAATAAAAGTTGGAATACAACATATGGAATTGATGTTGGATGAAATTAAGAAATATTTGTATATGTCAAAAGGAAAATCCTATGGTCGAAATTGTGCCGAAGTAGCCTTTCAGCGTAGTGGAATCTACGAAATACTCTTATCCAGCTACAGCAAGCAGCCGTTTAATGTGCTCTGTGATGAGCATACTCGGGGAGGTAAATGGACCGTCATTTTGAGTAGAATGGATGGAAGTGAAGACTTTTATCGAAACTGGACCCAATACAAGAATGGATTTGGCAATCTAGATGGAGAATTCTTTTTGGGACTCGATAAGATACATGCTCTCACTACAGATCAAAGTCAAGAGTTACTCGTTCTGCTAGAGGACTTTGAAGGTGAGGTGAGATATGAAACGTACGATAAATTTGCAATTGGAAACGAGGCGGAACTCTACAACTTACACACATTGGGTAAGGCAAATGGAACTGCTGGCGATTCATTGAGGCGTCATCTTGGTATGAACTTCACAACCATCGACAGAGACAATGATGAAGATAAGGGAAATTGTGCAATGATCAGCACAGGTGCCTGGTGGTATAAAGATTGTCTCGACAGGTAATTATGAATTTGAACTGATCTTAAAAGTTGTAATTTTTAATCAAATATTTATTTCTATTCACACAGTAATCTAATGGGAAATTATACAAAGAGGTCAAATATCAGTGGCATCATTTGGTATCATTTCCGGGGCTATACATATTCACTGAAACGTGCTATAATGATGATAAGGCCGAAACAGATCTGAGTGGCGAATGCTAATTCATATACAAGATATACTTCGAGCTCAATTTCATTAATTTGTTGAACTGCTCAAAAATAATAGAAATTAGCGAAGCAATAATACAAATTGTATAAAAATGAACAGCTTGTAAATGTTTTTCGTCATTTTATTACAAAATATTTGTAATATTCACATTTGAATAAATGTAAATTAATTAAACCCGTTACCAAAACTACATTTTAAAACTTGTACTATGATCAATTATCAATTTTAAAATTATTTTTTAGTTTCTGCCAACATTCATAGTATTGAGCATCTAATTTTTGGCAGGTTTCTTCACCCCATTTTGTTACGGCCAGACTGAGCGATGATTCGAACATAAAGGCCTAGAAAATGTCAAGGAAAATAAAAGAAATGAAAATAAAATAATAAAATAAAAAATTAGAATAGATAAATAAAAATCAAAAATATATAAACCTGAGTTCCATCGGCAATACGTTCAGCTTTAAGTTCAGCCTTCGAAGCACCATCAAAACATTTAAAATCGGGTCCATGCGGTGTCATAATTGAATGAAGCGTTGCACCGCCAGCAGCAAAACCATCCTCTTTGGCCTCATAACGACCCAATATAAGACCCATAAATTCGCTCATGCAGTTTCCTATAAATTTGACGTATACGTATATCTGGCTGATACATCTACATAAGATGTAATAATACTCACTGTGATAGTAAGGCGGTCGGAACGTATGTTCCTGCACAGACCAACGTGGTGGAAATATAACAAAATCAGCTATTGCTGTGCCTGGTCTCAAGCTGGGGCATGTTAAGACTGTAAAAATACTAGGATCACAATGATCAAAACTAACTGAATTGATAACCATAAATTTGGATAAATCATATTTATAGGGCACATAGTTTCCGTGCCAGGCAACAACATCGAAGACGCTATGATTCTGTTTTGCAACGAACAAACTTCCTTGAAATTTCGATATTATTTGAAATTCTAAAAAAAAAAATATTAATTACAATTTTTATTGCAACATTATATGGTACAATTTTATATAGTATTCAAAGTAAAACTAACCTTTAACATCGCTATCATCAAACCAAGCGACGGGTGTCTCAAAATCTCTTGGATTTGCCAGTCCATTGGCGCCAATTGGACCCAGGTCGGGCAGACTGAAGTGGCCGTCATAGACTTCAAGAATATAACCCCTAAAATAAAGTAAGCAAAGCTACAGTCGCTCGCACTCAATGTCAGTGATTTTGTATCCTTGGATAAAATATAAATATATTAAAAATTAAGTCAACTTATTTACGATTTGGTGATGTTGACCATAATTTTCATATATAAAGTAGGAGAATTTTCCACCTTTCCACTTTTTGTGCACTGGGCAGCCAATAATTTCACTGAATTTCATTTATAGAAAGTTTTTCTCGAGAAGAACTTTTAATTTTACACACCTGCAGGGTGTTTTAACCTTGACAGCAAATCGTATACCCTGTGGAATGACACAGATCTCATTTGGTGCAACTATCATGCGTCCTAGTTCAGTTATTATATCCAATTCGCCTTGTTGTGGTACTAATGAAATTAAATTTATATATATAAATATTGAAATATCAAATGTATAAAGAAAATATATATATATATTTATATATTACCAATAAGAAAATCTCCATCACTGTTATAAAAGGCTGAGTTATCCATTGAGACATTACATAGATAGACATGAACAGCCAAGCCATGACGTGTCCTTGTATCTCCAGCACCACAAACTGTATGCAATCCTTCGACAAAATTAACATTCTTTGCATCTTTGCCAGGAATATCGAATGGTTTCCAACGCATCTGTATTATATAAAATATTTAAACTAATTTATATTGTAGATATATATTTTCTAGTCTTATTTACCTGATTGGGATTTGGAGATTGCTCATCCCAGTTTTGAGTTAAATATTTAGCGCCTGCGTACGGTTGAAATGGCTTATGCACAGCACTTGGCAATTTTCTATAGAGCCAAGTTCGCACATTTTCTTTACGTGGTGCCGTGAATGCTGAACCGGATAATTGTTCCGCATACAATCCATACGGACACTGCTGTGGCGAATTCTGAGCCACAGGTAATGAGTTGGGACAACGTTCGTCCTCTGACGAGAAATGTGAACCAAAGCCCGACAAGTACTATGAGCAATTAAATATTTATGACAAAAAAACATAAAATTAGAGTAATAATTAAGAATATTCATTAAATTAAGCAATCAAGAAACAGAAACTTCAAATAAAATTCCACAATTTTGCTTAAAATTCCGTTGGAAAGTTAACTTGTCTGTTGCTAAACGTTAGCTTATATCTTTTGTTTATAAGATAGAACTTAACACACACACATACACATCTATTTTACATAAAATATATTTTTAAACTCGTATTAAATTTAGATTAGTATATAACGGTGACACGCTTGAACAGAATTTTGAAATTTTATTTTAATTTAGAAGTTGATTTTCTATTAATTGCATTACAAATTCCAATATATGAATTGTTAATTGTTAAGACTTTTCCAATTTATTTCACATAATTCACTACAAAAATTTTCCACTTTTCACATATTTTTTTTTTTTTTTTTTGGTTTTTATAACTTTATTTTTACCTTATACTGCGACATGTTTCGTTTGCTAGCTTCGCGACGGGAGTAAAAAACAGACTTAAGCTTCACAAGCGTAGAACTCTGCTATTTATATGTGCTGTCATTTAGCCAAGTCACCTGTTTGCTTATATACCCTGCAGCATAGTGAATGTAGGGTTTGTTAGGTTTTCTTACTATTAATTGGGAATTAAACCTAAATTTCATAAGTTATATAACTTCTATAATTACGTTCCAATATTAAACAATTTTTTATAGATTATTTACATACACGTAAGTCCAGAATGTATATAGTAATCTTTTATATCTAAAAGTGATAAGGAGTGTGGCAGATATCCAAAACAATATTGATCTGTCTATAACTTTCGAAAAAACTTGAAGTCTTCAGCTGTATACGAAATCAAGGGTTTCATACAGTCGCTCAGGTGGAGATGGTTCAATCTTTTCGACTGTTGATCCAGAGAAAGTACAAGTATGTATATATACATATATATTTTGAGATTACATTTATTTGCTGGTGTCACAAAGTCATTATACGCTCTGTTCCCTACGGATACCACATACAAAATTGCACACAAAATACTTGAAAAATAAAAAATTGCTTTACGACATTAGAAATTAAATCTCCAATTATTTCCTCAAAAAAAACCCCTTTCTATTAAAGTATTACTTTTGCATAACTTTCGCAAAATAAATATAATATCATAATATATATAATATAAAGGGTAATATATAGGCAATGTTTTAAATGTTTTTGCTATCTTGTTTATAGCGTTATACTCGTAAATATATACATATGTATATGCTAGAGAAACTAGGCATAGCGATAAGCCGGTCCCCCACAATGAGTTAAACAAGCACGTAAGCACCTGCCCCTAAGTAGTTACCTATGCATCTTTTATCATAGTCACACTTCTCATTGTTGTTATTATTATTCTTGTTGATCTCGAAATCCGTGGCAGTGCACAAACAAGATACTGGATATGATATTTTGCATAGCAGTTCGGCTGGTTCTGGATCATAACAAAAATTTTAACCGGTATTTTTTTTGTTTCTACCGGCACAAGAGGTAAAAGCTATAGAAAATATTTATACTGGCAGACCATATGATTGTCAATAGAAAAATGGCATAAAATTGTTGTATTTATTTTTTTTATTTTTATTTTTTATATATTTTTTATTTTATTTTTTTTTTTTACTATTTAGTATGGTAAACTAAATAACTAGTTTATATATTTATTTATATATTTATATATATTTATATTTTATTGCGGCAAAGTCAATTTGAAATTATCAAGTAGGTAATACACTTTATATATATATCGTATATATATAAATGATAATACATATATATATATATTGTATGTGTGCATGTGTGTTGTGTATGTATGTGTATGTGTATGTTTGTGTGTATGTGTGTGTTTTGTATGTTCTGTAATGCGTACTATATTAAAATACTTAAAGTACCTTTGTGCAGTATTATTAAACCTAAAATAGCAAATTTTATAGTTATAAATTAAACATTTGAGGACATCAATGCGTATAATATTAATAATTATCTACATTCTGTTTAAATTGTAAGTATAATAAATTTTTGTTTCTTGTTGTTTTTGTTACAATATTATCAGCAATGCAGTATGGATGTCATTTAGTATTTATATATATATCTATATATATATATATATTTATAATGTCCGTTTTTAGGCAACTTCACATTGATTTAATTATTTGCTGAGATGATATGATTGACATATTATCAGCTTATATGAAAATATTGATTACTTTCATCGATTGAAATTATGCTGAGAATGTTTTTTATAATGTCATCAAATCAACAAATAAAATCTTTCTATCGTGAATTCCTACTTATATTTATATATATATTAATTATAATAATTAATTGTTGTCTTTACTTTTATCAAATTTACTGTTGGAAATACTGATTAATGTTTTCCACTTTGTCACAAATCTCAATACAAAATTGCAACTTAAAAACTTGTATTTTTTTTTTAAAATAAGGAATTATATTTAAGAAGACTTTTAGGAGTTTTTGTTTTTTGTGTTTTGTGTTTTTGGGGGAAGGTGTATTTTTAGTTTAAGGGAGATTCACTTGACATTATATAGTGTTTATAGGGAAAGATACTGTTAAGGGAATACTGCGTTCACTGGGCCAAGGCCACGATACGCACGATAGGCATAGCGCCCGTATCGCCAATCCTAATCATGTGATAAATTCAGTACATCATCGCCAACATTATTTTTGGGTATTTTCGCTGGCGGCGGTGCAGCCAAATCGGCAACTGAAGCAAATTCCATACGCTTCTTGGGCAATGCATTTGCCAGCAGTGCACCCGGTGGTGCCAATTCACCATACAAACGACTCAGATCGGGCGAAGGACGACGATGCGATGACCCACTGCTGCCATCTGATGGTGCCGGCGATGGTGTATTTGAAGGTACACTCGATATGGCCAAATCGACAGCACTAAAATTATATTTACTGCCAGCATTAGCATTTCCCCCAACAGCGCCAGCAACAGCTCCCACGCCGCTAATTGATTTTGTAGGTGTCAGACGTTCCAGTGCCGGCGATGCAGATGATTCTCTGGTACGCGCTGATGATGGTGTTGTCGACTTTGGCGGTTTCATCATCATGGCCGACAGTGATTCCTGTTGAATTTTAAATAGTGCCGATGGCGACATGAACATATTATTTGCGGCAAGCGTTGACTTCGACAATGGATCGGGTATGCCATATTTGCCATGTTGTTGTTGAAAGAATGCCGCATAATCCTGCATCTTCTCTTGCGCCAATGCATTATAGTAAGCAGCCGAATTGCTTAACGTCGATTGTGATGGCACACCAGTGGCAACAGCTGCTGCTGCTGCCGCCGCCGCTGCTGCCGCTTGGCTGCTGCTAGATTTATTGCCACCCGTTGGTGTTGCAAAGAGAGCATCTAGATCAGCAGCTGCTTTATTTTGACGATATAAAAGTGCTTTAATTTCGGAATCTTGTTTCTCCAGTTGCAGTAATTGATTCAACATATCTGATTGCATATCCTTTTGTTTCTGCTTTTGGCTGCCGCCGCCGACGCCACCAACGCCGCCTACACCACCAGCACCAGCAGCCAGTAATGCGGTAAGTTCATTGTGTGCTCCGCTCATGTGTTTGTTACCCGTGGATGCCATTGCAGCGGCAAATTGATTGTTGGGATCGAAGAGTTTTGTATAAGTCTGCAGCAGTGCTGTATAATCTGCTTGAGCAGCTGCTGCAGCAGCTTGTTGTTGTTGTTGCTGCTGCTGCTGCTGCTGTTGCTGCTGTTGTTGTTGTTGCTGCTGCTGCTGTTGTTGTTGCTGCTTCTTAGAACTGTTGCTGCTGCTGGTAGCAACAGGTGGCGGCGGAATAGATGCCGCAGCAACTGCTGCCATTTGCTGCTGTAGGAACGCGTTGAGGTCATTACTCTGCTTGCTTTGCTGCATATACGAATCATAGCCAAGTAGCTTCGATGCCTGAATTAAATTATTATAATCAGCATTAAGTGCTGCTGCTGCAGCTGCTGATGATGATGCTGCAGCTGCTGCTGCTGCTGCCGCTGATGCTGCTGTTGTTGATTTCGATGATTTATTGCTGCCACTGCTGCTTGTTGTTGGATTTGTAACCTGTTGTCCGCCAGTCAAATAACTCAAATCGGTACCAAAGCCAAGTGTACCCAATGTAGTGGCACCCAATGCTTCAGCCTGCTGCAGCAACAATGCTGCATACTCTGGCGAACGTATCAGTTCACTCATTTTCAATGGATCATTCTTAAGCTCATCAAGTTCCTTCATTAGCTTTGTTTTGTATGAATTCGATGATGAGCTCGAGTTCGATGAGGACGATGATGATGCTGATGATTTTGAGTTACGTTCCAGCTTGGATTTACTGCTGCTGCCACTATTGCTGATGTTAGTGTTGTTCATGCTATTGTTATTGCTGTTGTTGCTGCTAGTGCTGCTGGCTGTTGGCAATGGCATGTTGAAACTATTGGAATAAGCAGCAACAGCTGCTGCCACATTGGGATCACTTAATGTGCCCGTTTGTTTTGTACCACCAACTTTAGCAGCAGCAGCGGCAAGTTGATTTAGTGATGAGCTACCATAATCCTTGCGCTGTTGCTGCTGAAACAGTGCTGATAAATCGGCTTGCAAAAAGTTGGGCGGCAATTGACCCGCCAATTGCGCCAAACTTGCTGCCATTAGATCATTTGCCGTTGGCAAACATGCAGCCGATGGTGGCACCAGTGGCGTTGACAATGTATCATATTTATTGGGTGTCAGACTGGGACTATTACGTGCTATATCGCTGACACTAAATTTACCCGGACTGGGTGCTGGTGAATTTCGTGTACGTGATGTATGTGATGAAGTATCCGATTTGGCTGGTGATGGTGAGGCACGCACCGGTAGCTCAAATTTGGCAGGACTTGGGGCATTCGATGTTAATTGCATATTTGTTGGACTGTCACATGGGGATGCCGCTGCAGCAGCGGCAGCTGCGGCTGCAACAGCAGCTGCTGTTATTGGTGGCGCCTGTGGTGGCAATAGCTGATTAACTACTGGCATTGGTGGCACCACAGCAGCAGCAGCAGCAGCAGTAACAGCATTTGTGGGAACGGCAACTGGAACTGTTGTATGATTCGTTGGATTTGGTGTTGCCAATGGTGATAGCATACGCACAGGATTCATATTTAAACCTGATGGCATACATAATTGTTCCTGCAATGACATGACCTTCAATTCGCTTGCTTTCTGTTCAGCTTGCAACGTTGTTTCATCCTCCACTTTGCGTGCCAGTGCCACATCAGTAATATCAATGGAATTCAATGTGCTACTTTCACACAATATTGGCTCATCTTTCGGTTGCTGTTGTTGCTCCAATTTAATTGCATCATTAATGGCATCCGATTGTGATGATGGTACAATCTCATTCTTGACCAACATCTCAATGCCATCGTTATCATTATCAATAATCTTTATCGTTTTCGGTGGTATAAAATCATCTTCTTGCTCACAATCAAGTACAGCACACAACCAATTCCATAATGCTTTATCGCTTTGCTTCGATGGAAATTTCGGATATAATGTATTCTTCAATTTCTCATTGTATGTGACATCATTGTTATAGATATTACGAAATTTAACAATCTCTCCACGATATTGTGTATAATAATCAACACATGATTGTATCTCAGTGCGTACCTCTTCGGGTATTTCTTTATCGGGCGTCACTGAATATTGCATTAACATCGGCCGTCCATATTCCATGCTCTGTTTATTCTCATTTGGCGGCACTATCCATATACATTTAACCACCGATTCCAAGGTGGGATTCTCTTCATAGTAAGGGGCTGGATAAATAAAAGTAATATAAATTCACAAAATGTATTATTAATATAATTAATATAGTTATAAGTATTGTCAACATTATATGATAATGTTGCGTAACAATTAATAATGTAATGTTAATTCCAATATAATTAAATATATAGATAGAAAGTATTTTTCATTAATTTAATATTCAATTTTGATTGCCATGCCAAAGCCATGCCAAAGTTTATAAATTTCACTAAGCTTTCAAAATAAAATCAAACTAAATAATAATAAAATAAAATGACAATTTATAAAATGAAAAAAATAAAGTTGATAATTTATAACTTACAAATAATTAATGATACGCATGGCGTATATGTCACATCACTGGCGCCACGCATGCGTATTTGATAGTCCAACTGTGAGTCACAATCGCGTAGTGTTGGCTCTGCTTGAAATTTTGGATGTGAATGATACCAGCCAACGAGTAATACTTGATCCTGTATCATCATTTTCTGTATATCACGCTCCACTTCGCCGGCACGTTGTCGATCAAAGCGTGTATTGCGACATGGATATGTTTTTGTTATGTTTAAAGCTATAAAATGTATAATATTTCAATATTATTTTTATTTATTTATTTTTTTTTTGTTAAATATTGCAATAACTTTAGGCCAGACTCACTGTGTGTGTTCATGTCCCATGTTCCACCCAAATAACCGCACACTTCGCGCACCGTCAAATGACAATGGAAATCGGCCAAGAGCAGTGCCGATGATGTTATGGTTAATAGAAATGGTTGCAATTTACCAAGAGATGTAAACGGCACGGCCTCAATTAACATATTTGCATCGCTATAAAAATTAAAGTGTATAAATATTTAAATATCATAATATATTTTATATATTTTTTTCAGTTTTACAACTTACTGTATAATATTGCGATTTGCTACTGTATTATGTTGAAATACTGTACGCTTAACAACCAAATCTGGCGAATCGGATTTACGTTCAGCATCTGTGCAAATGAAATGATTTAAAAAGAAAGTAAATATTAAATTTTAGATAAAATATTACAAAATATACAAATTTCATAAAGAAAGTCAAAAAAAAGAAATTCTTAACTAAATAAATTATTAATTAGAAATTTCGAATATTTTCAAAATTAATAAATATTAGTTATAAAATTGTAAACAATTTCAATTGTTTTTTACAATTTTTGAATTAAATAAAATTTTAAAATTATTTCTTAGAGTAAATTACATTAGATTTGCTTATTAATTAATTAATTAAATTTAATTATTATATTAATTATTTCAGAGACTTGCTACATTACCTAGATCGCCATCCTCTGGTGTCGACTCCTTTTGTTGAGCACATTTACGTAAATATGTATTTTTATAGGCATCCAATTTTTTACCTTTATATTTAACAGATGCCCAACCACAGCCACTTTTCTTTTCAGGATTTATTATCCTCTTGCAGTGCATGGCCCAAGCACTTGGCGTTAGAAATATGGTTTCAGTCTCTTGTGATTTTATTTTACCATCCGGCAATAGATCGCCAACAAATTTTTGTCCAAGATAATCGATTGTCATCAATGATTTTCCTGGCTGTAGCACATTTGCGGCCATTAGTGTTTGTAGGGTAACAGTGCGGCCAGTGCCATTGAATCCTTCATAGTTCTCTTTTGCCTGTTATTCATCAAAATTATTATTAATTTTTTATTATTTGAATATTTTTTTTTGTGATAAATTTAAATTTTTTCTTACCTCATCATCATTGTCGTCATCAGGCACATCACTGTCCACATCCTTTTCGCACATACTGTCTTCCAATATGGAAATTTGACAAGTTGCTGAATTTTCAGCTGGCGTTGTTTCAGTGTCCGCTTCAGCTTCAGCTTCTGCCTCAGCCGCATCCGACACAGACATATCGCGTTCCCCATCCACATCGCCGTCACTTACATCGTCATTTGTTGTTTGCGGCGGCTGCGGCGTCGAGTCGCCGCCCTCGCCTTCACCCTCGCCATCACCGTCTGTACTACTGCCGCCCATTTGATTTTCACGAGCCAGTTCTAGTTGATCGCCATCGGGCAATAAACCATTTTCCACACCGTTTTCCATGCGCTTATGTCTAGTATTTAAACAACAAATAAACAACAACAAAAAAACACTTTTCAAAGTTTGCTATATACGATTATGCCGCAGAGAGAGAGCAGCCGCAGAATTTATGTATGTGGTAGCAAATAGAGGTGCAAAAATATCGATAGCATAAGCAAATGTCATCACTGCCACTATCGATTGTATTTATGCATATGCGTGAGAGTAGTTAAAGGTGCACAAATATCGTATGACTACAGCATATTATCGATTATTTTAATACATATTTCTTTTACTAGCTTAATTAATTTATATTAATTCTTTTTTAGATAATATCATTATGCTAGTTTTCAATAATGTTTAATTTTTATATATTGAATATATTATTAATTGTTGATAAATTTATTTATCGATATTTTTAGCGTACCATTTGATTCTCACACTTTCCAACACTAACTAGAGAATTGCAATTGTAAACAAACAAAAAATATTTTGTTATTTATAACAATACAAAAAGAAATGTTGCAATGTTGCCTATAACTCGCGCTACTGTGAACAACTTTTGCAATGTTTGTTTGCAAATTTTAGCGAAATCAGAGAATCATCAGTTTATAAAAGACGAACCACAGCTTCAACGTATTCTCTCAGCAATGGCAAATAAAATAAAATTAAATATGAAAATGACAAAAGAATTGTGCAATTCATGTTACACTAAATTAATAATGTTTAACAAATTTGCCAAGCTTGCAATTTGTGCAAATATTGCAATGAATGAATTGCTTCAAAATGCAGATAAATTAACTGAAAAATCAAAAGTAAAATTAATATGTGCAACATGTTTTCAAATTAGATCAAAAACATATAAAATTAATAATAATTTAAGTTTACTAAATGAAACTGAGTTGCATAATTTATTACGCGTAATATTTATGGGAATGAAAAATATTGAACTTAAAATTGAAAATATTAAAGTTAAAGAATTATGTGAAGTTTGCTTTGAAAAGTGTAGAACATTTGTTGAGCTCCAAAAACGTTTACAAGAAAGTCAAGAATATTTACAATCAATACTTTCAAATGATGATGATGATGATGACGATAATAATGATGATAATGATAATGATGATGATGATGATGATACAATAGAAGCAACAACAGCTGCAGCAATAAATATAATAAAAAATGAAATAAATTATGATGATATCAATGTAAGTTTATATAAAAGTAAGAAAGCTACGGCTTGAAATTTATTAATTTATTATTTATTAATTAATAATTTTCTCTTTGCTTTTTAGAATTTTCATAAACAAAATAATGATGATGAACAGCAAATTGATAATTTAACATCAAATTCATGCAGTGTGAACGTTGATCCCTTTGAGCTTTGCGATTCAATTGAATTTAATTCCTTTTCATGCAGCGATAATTATAAAAACTCAAAAATCTTTTGCCATTGCATAAAATGCAATCGAAGTTTTCGTAAATTGTCTGCATTTGAAGCGCATAAATGTCGCAACGATAATAATAATGATAATAATATCGATAATAATAATGATAATAATTATAATAATGATAATGATTTGTACTGTAAGATATGCAAAAAGTATTTCAATACAAAATTTCAACTGCGAAATCATGGATATCGCGTACATTGCAATGTAATTGCAGATAATAAATGTTCATATTGCCAAAGGCAATTTAAACGTAAACATCATCTAACGGATCATATAAAGACCGTGCATGAAGGTATACGGCCATATCAATGTACATACTGTGATCGATCCTTTGGATTATCGAAAACTTTACGCGTGCATCTCATGGGACACACAAATGAGCGTCCTTTTCTATGTGATATTTGTAACAAATCGTTTCGTCAAAAATCGGAACTAAATCGTCATATGAAGAATCATACAACAGATATAAAATTCCGATGTCCGATTTGTTCTCAAGGGAAGAGTAATCAAAAGGAATTGGATGAACATTTGACGAAACATAAATATAAAGATGGATATCAATGCAGTAAATGTGGACGTAAATTTACAAAGCTTTGTCATTTGAAAAATCATGATGATGCAGTGCATCTAAAGTTGCGACCATTTAAATGTGATATTAACAATTGTGACAAAGCATTTGCTGCACGAAAAACTCTTCAAATGCATCGACTAACACATACAAACTCGGGCAATGGCTCAAATATTTGTCAAATCTGTAGCAAAGAATTTAGTAATAGAGCAAATCTATTGAGACATGCTTATATGCACAGAATGAGTATTAAGAAAGAGTGTGATAAGCCAGAGATATTAGAATAAAAATAATCTATTATTTAAATTGTACCGGAAACTATTGGTACGTATCGGGAAAACTATGCAAATATCACTGCATATCGATATGCGTTAGTTTTTAAAGAAATCTAAGTATCGATAAGCTTGTAAAATTGCTACTAAAAACTTCCTCGATATTAATACCAATATCGATGTCATAGGCGATCTGGCAACGCTGCGCATTAATAACAGCCAGTCATTAAAAAAGCTCTGTGCGGCGCGGTAATTGGAAATTGAGGTAAAAAAAAAAAATGAACAACAATTTTTGCACACCATCGTTGCAGTGTTTCATTTGCATATACAATAAAGTACAAGAATTAAATAAAAAGCCACTTGATGAGATTTCTATTGATCAAAATGATTTGGCCCCAGAAGCACCTATTGTCTGCAGAGGCTGTAAACTGCAACGCTACTGCAGCGTAAAACATTTAGTCGAAGATAAAGAACATCATGAAATTTGCCGTTCAATTATCGATCTACAGACAAATCTGAAAATTTATCATCCGTTGCATTTAAAAGGTGAAATTACGAAACATATTAAAATGCAACAGACAAGCGTACAGCTTATGATAATTTCATATTTAAAACTTGGTCGCCAACTAACGGAACGTGAACGCCATTTGTTTGGTTATCCGCCATATTGCGCTGTCTGCTATAGCCTTGCCAATTTGACAGCATGCACGAGTTGCCAGGGTGTTGCTTATTGTTCTAAAGAGCATCGTATCGCAGATCGACTTTATCATTCGCGAAATTTATGCAAGAGCTTAGCTATTTTTTATTCTCCATATCAATTGTTGGACAAACAGAAGATAATACAGAATATTAATAAAATTGAGAATGCGATCAACATTGAGGAATATAATAATTTAATCGACGCCTATCGTCTATCAACGGGCATATATGTTAGTAATGAGCCGTGCAAGAGTTTCGAGGACTATCAACGTTTTGCCACATGCAACTCATTCAGTGGCATTTACACCATGTGCTTGGCACTTAACAACATAGTAATTACAGCTGAACCAGAGAATATACTCAAGGTTTATGTTGTGGGTGCTACAGAATATTATCGAAGCTATTTTCAGGAAATGCATTTAAAATTTTTCTTTATGCAACATGAATGTATTAATCAGCTGGAAATTTTTTTTATTGGACAAAAACTTCCAAAAGATAATGTCGAAGAAGTGATTGAATTTGAATTACAGGTAAGTAGATGCTCATGGTTTTTGCTCAAATTTTGATTGATAATTTCATTTAATTTAATCTAATTTTTTTTTTTTTTATAGGGCCATAAGCGAATCGTTGTTCAACGTACGTTCTCGACGACTTTCACTAAATTCTTAAAAAAAAATAAATGTGATCCAGTTATAATTATAATTTATAATCCGGATTTTGCTTCTATGAATTATTTGGTTGAAGATATAACAGCGCTGAAATTTCCAAATGCAAAGCATCCAAAAATGGAAGATAAATACGACTGGCGTCTCTGTCTCCTACAGATTCTCCGTACATATGGCGTACAAATATGTGTAACATCACCCACAAAATTGCAATCTATATCGGATATAGCATATGTTAATTCCTTGGCTAAAACTTATGACATTGTCGTAAATCACATGTATAATTGTACTAAGAATCCATATCGCGAAATACTTCCCAAACGTAATCCATCTCCCAATGATGATGAACTAATAATTTACGAGAATTATTATTTTGATGTATTTCACACAAGCGTGAAATGTTAAATGTTTAAAGAGATAATATAAATATATAAATGGTGTTCAAGATGATACATATATATATCTATATATATATATAGATATATATTTATATATACATATAAATGTAAAAGATTTAACTACATAATTTATATGTTTGTATGCGACTATATACGTTTTATAATATTTAAAATTTTTTTTCAAATATTTATTTAGTCTAGAATTCAATTTTATGTATATATATATATATATATATATATATTTTTTTTTTCTTTTTATTTTAATTTTTATAATTATACATTATTTTGAATAAAGTTCCTTTAGTTATAAAAGAAACAACAACTCGTATTTCAACTTGTATAACCTTGCAGAGGATATTTGAAATTTAACCACAAATTTGGCTTGGCGTATATATTCTTGATCAGCATTGACAACAGATTCCACATCATCTCAAAGGAATTTGGCAACGTTTCTGATTGTTTAATCATCTAGTCAAATTTTAAAAAAAATTATATACGACTGGTAACACTTTATGTATGTATTGACTTTATTGCAAAAAAAAATACTGTTTTCCAACACTGCTACTATGTGATCAACTGTCAAAAACAAATACAAAAAAAAAGACATGTACATAAATCATGAAATATGTATCACAAACATTCCATTAGCCTACAAATCGACCAATAAAACAACAAAAAGTTCAAGAAATCAAATATGTAAAAGTACAAAAATAAAAATTTGATAATTATTATAAAAACAATTTAATCATCAAATCATTATTTACTCCACGTCAATGTCCTTGGTGACACGTCCGACCCAGTAAACGAATCCAGTTTGTACAACAGTAGCCATGAACTTGACATTACCCTTGTAACCTGCTGGTGGAATCCATTCAAATGTTAGACCGCTCAATGGACTTCCCTTGGTTGCCTTCAGATGGGTCAGCGTATCCTATAAAAAATATATATGGATGAGATTTTAAAATCTATTGAACCAGAGCAAAGAGTGCTGTTAACATTTACCTGAGGTCCTGAGCAATCCAATGTCTGGGAATGTGCTGCATCCACAACCTTGAATTGTCCAACAATACGATTCTGGCCATCGCGTGCCTGAATCATGAAACCTAAGAACTCATCGCCGCCCAAAGTGAGAGTCAATTTTTGATCGCCGCGCACATGTGATGGACCAGAGAAGCTATATGGTGGCTTCTTGGTCTGCAGTTCGGCACCATGCTGTGGCGTCAGATCACGGCAAGCAGCTTTTGGTGCACCTTCCGAATAAGCATTGACACTGACAGCCAAACAGGCGGCAATCACAAGAAAACGGAACATAATGTCTGTAATTAAAAAATAAATATAATAAATAATTAATCTTACCAATTAATATATGTACATACATATATAAAATGTAAGCTGTAAATCAAGTTATAATTGAACTCATAAATGTGTTCACAGTTATTTATTAACATGATTTTGCAGCCGCATAAACTGTTATGCCATCTATGCTAATGTTAAGCTGTTATGCTAATGTTAAGTTGTAATTGTTCATACTGCAGTGTAACAGCACTGTAACATGTTAACTCACAGCTGTTATTGCGTTTTGAAATGTCCGTTAAATATCAGTTTTAATTTCTAGCAACTAATTGCAAATGCTTGTTTTTGACTAATTAATCAATTAACATTTGCGTTGAAGTGCGACTTGTTTTGCCTTTTATTTCATTTCATTTCATTTTTTTTTTTTCTTTTTTTATTTTATTTGATTTTTTTCTAGCTCTGCCCTTGGCCAGCTTGAATATTGTCGCCAAGAGACGTATTTTATACATTATAAATTTGTTTTTGTTTTTATCTATTAATTTTTTATTTTTTTTTTTTGTATTTTATTTTATGCATAGTTTATTTATGTATACATTGGAAACCTGACTTTATACATACATACATATATACATATGTGCATGTGCATGTGCAGTTTGTCAACTGTCGACTTGATTATGCAGTTTATCTAGCCTTGAATCATTCCACCTGTTGTTGCCATGTAAAATGCCGGCAATTAAATTCAAATTATTTTCAGAGAGATTTTCATGACTTCTCGCCAAAAATACAAATATTTAAGAATTCAGACACGCTTTGGCCATAAATCCCCTCAGAACAGTGCGATGACATCTGTATTCAAATTTAAATTTGTTTTTTATACATATATAAAGATATATGTATATATATATATATATATATGTATTATATGCAGACAAAATAATTATTATTTTGGGCAAATTGCATTTGCATACTGATTAAAAAGATATTTAGATAATGACAAATTTATATATATTCAAAATATAAAATTCACAGAACTGGTTATTGAAGCTATATGAAATTTGTAAACTTGTTTTTAGCACATTTCCAGTGAATTGTGTGAAAAACCATTAACTTGAAAACTGATTGTTACGCTGCCGCTGTGTGGAACAAGAAATCATATAATTTATTGCGTCGACAAATGACAGCAAAACGTGAGAGGGAAATGTTTCAATTGCTCATACATACATATATATCATTTCCTGATACACATTTGAAATTATGCATATCAATATTTTATGCTATGTTATTTGAAGTTTATTCACTTCAAGTTCAAGGCAATCATATAATATATATATATGAACCTATGATAGTCTATTATCTATTAACCTCCGATTGATCTTTTTCTCTTTTTTATTTTCATAGCAAATCAATTCACACGCCAACGCAGCGAAGCGTTAAATTGTTAAAGCCTCCTCGAAAGACCTTGCCGCTTGCTGTCCAAAGACCGAAGACGTAAAACATAAAATACAATAGTCAAAAAATAAATAAAAATAAAATAAAGTGTCAAGCCAGTTTGTCGAGGTGCCTAGCCCCCCTTAAAAAAAAAAAAAGAAAAAAAAAGAGACTCAAAATCTTAATTATAAATGTACAGACAAATTTCTTGTTATATGCTAAAGTTCAGCATTGGACAAGACTTGGCATCGACATTAATTTGTTTCTGTTTTCTGCTTTATTTTTTTTCTTCTTCTCGTTGTTGTTATTGTTATTTGTCTTTTCTTGTAGTGTATTTAGTAAATCTTTATGTGGGACTCTGACAAACCGGTTGCTTTATTTGTTTAAATAAAATCTCTTCGTTTATTTTTTTTTTCTTTTTTTCTTACTCAATTATTGAGTTTTGTAATACTTGGAAAAAATTAACTTTAAATATATATGGTACATAATAATATATAGCCTATGTTTATGTAGTTAAATTCGTTGAAGCTTGAAACACGCGTTGATTTAAATATGGAAATATTGAAACCATTGTTTAATGACACGCAAATATACTTGAAAGCAAACTATGAATAAAAAATACTAATTATAAATGTATATTATATTTATAATTAGAATTTCAATGAAAATAGTTTTACTAGACCCCAAATATATATATATATATATTTTTTTTTAAATTTACAAACTCCTTTTATTTATTTTGTTTCTTTTTTTTTTAAAGTTAAACACTATTTCACATTTATTTATATTTTTTATTTTTATATTTATTTACCTAACACTGCAGGACAAAACTTCGCGACACAAATGAAAAACTTGAAATGAGCTGAAAATTCTACAGCTGCTGCTTATTTATACTGCAAGACATAGAGCCAAATCATAAGCCGGTCCAAAACCAAAAACTATAATAAACAACAATAGCTTTATAAAGCAATAACAATAATAATAATAACAACAACAACAATAACAGACCGGTCAGAGCTAAGCTTTAGCCAAAAAGCTAAAGAGTTAACTTCAAGCTTAAAGCTTAAAGAGAATTTATACGATAATTTGTTAGGAAATGTTTTGCAAATGAGAAAAAATGAGAATTTATATTATTGATATTGATATCGTATATAGATAATAGCCACAACTAGCTAAACGCTGACTAAGCAAATGCCAAATAATTAGCAGAATAATAAAAATTGTTGTTGTTGTTATGTGAAATGCGCTAATAAATATCACGACTTGCAATTGGAAAGTTTAGTTGTAAAATTATTGAGACTATGCAAATTTTGTAAAGTTGAAGGGCCTTTAAATTGAAACAATTTCTAATATTTTAGAAAAATCAAAGAAAATAAATATTTCAGAATTATCCTGTGATAAAGAATAATCTAGCAGCAAAAGAAAAAAATAAAAAAAATATATATACAATGACTATAATTATTAAATTTAATACTCGTTTTTCATCAATATTGAATTTTGAAAACTAAGCCATCCTTGCACTAAAACATTTCACATCCCATGAACGTTCAGTTAGATATTATAAATCATTCGTAAAATGGGAGCTGAACAGTCAGCATTATTGGCCTGTACTGAAACTGGAAAACCGGACGAGCCTTTAATTCTTGAAAACGCTCAAAAATTTTTCGACTTGTATTTCGATAAAATGCCGGAACCACAAACTGGGCCCATAACTGAGGCATTATTACATTTAATAATGAATATGCCGCCTAATAATACTTCTGGTACAGTTTATATTATTATATCCAAAATAGTCAATAATATAAATTATAATTTAGATCAAGAAGATTCTGGCTATGAAAATGAAGAAATCGAAATGTTTGAAAATTCCGATGAAGATAGTGATAGTTCCGATTATGATATGTTATCCGATGGTGGTAGTGAATTTTCCAGCGATAGCGATTTAAGCTTTGCATCAATTGCCACCATGACTGACGGATCTTCTGATGAATCTAGCAGCGACTTTGAATTGCCACCAATTGAATTTATGAATTTGCTACCAACAACAACTGCAATAATTGAAGTTGATGATCCAATGTTGGAATTTCGTCAAGAATTTGTTATTAGCGTTGATAACTTTGAATCTGACACTGAAGATATCTAAAATACCTTGCTAACATTTTACAAAAAAAAAAATGATAATTGTACAGAAATTTTACATAAATTATAATTTTATGTACAAAAATTTCGGAATTAAAATACAATTATTATAAACTACTTAAAATTAACTTTCTTTAATTTTAGCGATTTTACTGGACGAACAATTCCACGACGTTCGTCGCGATGCTTTTTCATTTCAGCTTCACGTTTCTTTGCCATATGCTGTGATCTTTTCTCTTTGTTTATTTCGAATGTCATCTGTCGATTGCCAATGGAGCGACCCACATTGGTTACTTGACCCTCCAGGCTCGACATGACACGCACACGATCCTGTAAACTTGCCTGCTTAATGCGTCGTTGCACTTCAGTGTTGCCCTGTTCGCTATCTAGCGCCGTCAGCTTAAATTGCGGTTTCTTTGTGTTGCTATTGCTGTTACCATTTGCCAATGGCGCCATATAATCATCTGGACCATCTGGTTCTTCGATTCCATTTTCTACTTGCTCATCGTCCTCCTCGTCGTCTTCGTCTTCTTCACGTTGTTGTTTAACCTGTTTATAGGCTTGTTTCATTTCTTTGACATATTCCCGTCTATCGTCATCATCTGATGATGCTTCATCATCGCTGCTGTTCTCTGCCGCAATCTTATCAAAACCAAAGAGATCTTCATCATTGTCACTATCCTCTCGCGGTTGTGCCTCCTCTGCATGCAGTTCAGCAACTTTAGAGACTTCTACACGTCTCTTAATTTCCTTAGCCTTTGATTTATCCAGACGATTTAGCACAGGTGCCAAGAGACGATACTCCTCAGCTTCCTTGTTGACAGCAAAGTCTTTGTTCTCGAACATAGCCTTGAAACGCGTATCTTGCAATAAACTTGGCATATTACGTTGCTTGGCGTTATTTGATGGATTCGACTGTTCATCCATAATCTTAAGTGCAAGCTCCTGGTTGACCTTGGGCAGCTTCGATTCAATTTGTATACGTGATTTACGTTCACTTTCGATTTCTTGGCGTATTTTTTCCTTACGGAATTTATCATAAGCAAATGGTTCCACAACAGCCTTAGCCTTGTTATACAATCGCACGTCCATGAAGTAGCTGCAAAAGATGAAGAGCATTGAAACAAAGCTGAAATTTATATGTTATACCAAGTACTTACCCATGCATGTAACCCTTAAGAAGATTGCTGCCAATTAGATGTTCCATGCCCAATTCGGCCAATTCCTTTTCGGTGACAAATTGATAATCATCATAGACATTCTCGACCGCCTCAGATTCAATGTCATCGGTGAGATTGTCCAAGAATGAACACCAGCGTGGAGCTGGACCCATGGCTGGCACATAATAAGTTAACATTTTCACATCTTCTTGTGCTAAAAAGAACATGCCGGTTTCAGGTATTGTGCAGAAATCATTGAACGATGACGTTGACTCTACATAAGCTATTTGTTTGCCCGTCTGTTGGTCCCACAACTTTAACGTTGCTTCATCCAAACTATAGACGGCATTTTGGGATGGATTAAAAGCCAAACGTTTGATGGGTAAATTATTTAAATGATTCTTGATAAGTAACGGTTGTTGTGCACGTATATCATAGAGTAAGACATGTCCTGAGGCAGTACCAACGCCCATATGTAGTCCATTGCGATATTTGAGTGCTGTGACAGAAGGGAAGTGTTTGACACCCGGCAATTTCATGGCTACATCCAATGTAGCACAGCGTTGTTTACTACGTGGATCCCATGCTTCCACTGTGCCCTCTTTGGTGCCTACCACTAATAGTTGATGTTCAGGATTTACTTCGCATGCATTAAGGCAACTGCCATCAGTTTCATATGGCTGTAAAAATTGACCACGCTCCAGATTTAAACGATATATGTCCTGTAGATACAATTTCAGTATAAAACGTGTGCAATAATTATAATTGTATCACTTACTCTGCCAACGCCTACAATGTACATATCACAGCTTGGCTTATGGAACTTCATGTCACGTCCGAAGCGTGGAATTCGGAGTCTATAGTGTCGTCCGTGTGCTGCATGTATTTCCACATAACGATCACATTGTAGAAAAATCATTTTACTGTAATCATCGCTAATCACCTCAAATGTTGTCACCTCCGAGTCGAAGCAACGTTCAAATTTGATGGAAAGATTTGCAACCTCAAAACATTTGACACGTGGTTTATATGTACCAGTCGCAAGGATAAATTGTTGATCTGGACTCATGCGAATGCTTGTGCATACACCAGGCATATCAAAATCCTGTATCAGCTCAATCTGTCGCCTTGAGTCAACCTTCTTCAACAATTTTGAGCGCTTACGGCGATCGGTGAGCCACTAAAAATATATGAATAAATATTAGTTATATTGTTATATTTTGTATGCATAAGTAAATACTTACATCTGGCACCGATTTGCCGGCGCTTAAATTATAAATTTTCACATCATTTACTTCGTTAACAAACATTACTGCATTTCAATTAACAAAAAAAAATATTGCATATAAACAATAAATATTACAAACACGTGCGGTATCACAGTGCTGAGCGAACAAAGTGAAGGCGCATTCAATAAACACTTTCGATTAAACTTCGATAATTTAGCGTAAAAACATTTTCCAACACTGACTACAAGTACTACTCACAGCTGTTAAATGCAAGTAATCTACTCTTTGGTCAGTCTGGCATCACACCATAAAACTCGTCACTTGGATTTTGCAAACAAGAAAACGCAAAAGAAGTTTTATAGAGTTACGAGCCACCAATTATTATCTTGAGAATTATAAAATATATAAAGTTATTAGTGGATTATATTCGCGCACATATTTATGCAAATTCTTCTTTAAAAAAAAGTGCACATAATAGTGCTGTTACCGACAATTGTGTCTGCATTGAAAATATACACAAACAAATACAGACACAATACAAAGGCATACATACACACACACACACGCGACATACATACACAACACATTAAACACCCCCACTAGCCCCGTGTTCGTTGTCGCTGGCCTACATTCCTTCTGCTCCCTAAGTTCAACCTAAAATACAGAAAGCAAAAACAACAAAAAAAACAAAAACGGTGAGTAATGTTGCTGTTTAGTTGCTTTAAGCCAATTATAAGACGCAACGATTTTAATTATATTAGAAATAAAAGTTGCGCGACAATGATAATTTCTTATAAGAGTCCCGTAATGGCAGCTTTCCCCTTTGTATGTACAACAAAACATAATTCGCTGCCTATGTGGTTGTTATTATTGTTGTTCGCGTGATGCTCTTGCACTTGTGGTTGTTGTTGTTGTTATAGGTCAACCTATTTTCCCTACTGGCAGCAGTGTAATTGATATTTGTCTCGTTTACTCCACCCCTTAATTTGGATCTTCTTACTGGGTGCGCCCTGTGTTCATTTTTATCATATAACGGTACTCTGGCATGCCATAGGGAACATATGCAAATATATTTTATTATTATATTTTTTTTTCAAGAATATATATGTATAAATATATTTTTTTCAAACTTATTATCGCAAAATTCTATGCATAGCGCAAAATGATTATATTTAATTTTTTTTTTTTTTTTCATTTACTCATGCGTTTCACTCTCTGAGTCAACCTTGAGCGACGAGATTTCTAAAGCGTCGTCGTCGTCGTTTTTATTTTTTCCCGCTTTCATTCATTGTATATTGCATTGGGTGATTGACTGATAAACGCTAAAGAGCAGAGTACTTAATCTATATAAATATGCAATGTTAATTAAAATTATATTTTCTATTTCTATTTTATAGAACATTATTTATAATGAAATAAATCTAATTATTTGTAATTCAAAAACGAAAGAGAAACATTAAATTTATGGAAAAAAAATATATTTTTATTACTTATTATTTATTTTCATTTTAAGTGAAAATCAAATATAATATTGCAATATTTTTATGCTTTTAAAATATTTATAATCTATTTTATTTGCTCTCACATATTATTCCTATGAAATTCTCAAATTCTGTTAATTTGACAAAATTTCTATAAACTTCCTTTATTATTGTCAGACAATATTTTCATTTTAAATAAATATTTCATTTATTTATTTTATTAAATTGTCTTTCACATATTTCTATGAAATCTTTGACTTGATTACAAATTCTGTTAACTTGGCAAAAATTTATATAAATATCCTTTATTATTGTCGGGGCTTGCTTGCTGCTTCAAAGACAAACATTGTAATTTGATACACACATATCAAGCGATTGAGCTTAACTATCTTGTCAAACTTTCTGTAGGGTTAAATTCCCCCACGAAAATAAGACTAAGAACAAGAACAACAATGTGACAGCAAGACAGCAACTCTTTAAACAACTTGACGATTTTAGCTCAGTAAACAAACAGTGTGAAACTGCTGTTCAAACATTCCCGTAAGTCACAAGTCTCCATACATACAATTGGGGGCAGAAACACCAAACCAAACCGCCGCTGGCGTCGTGCCACAAAAACACAAAAAAAAATAATTTAAACCGCAGCCAGAACCAAACGACGCTGAAACGAATTATAATGCAGCGTTACAATTTCTGATGATAACAAAAAACTTGTATTCAGCATTTATTTACATACAAACATAGTATATATATGTATATAAATTACATATATATATATATATATATATATATATATGAACTATATAGTTATTGCACCTTACAGTCGCCAAACGTGTTGTACAAAAGAATGGAGGTCAAAAGGCATAAAATTCGCAGTGTAGTTAACAAACTTTACGAACGTTTTGATATCCTCATAGAAAAATGTGTGAAAATTATATATATATATTGACATAAATCGAAAATATATCTGATAACAATATGATTTATATCTTTAATCTTTAATAGGTCCCAATATGACTGCAGCGCCGTATAATTACAACTACATCTTTAAGTATATCATTATTGGTGACATGGGTGTGGGTAAATCTTGTCTACTGCATCAATTTACCGAAAAGAAATGTAAGTATTATTTTCTATATATTAATTATAATATAATATTTACTAATTTATATAATTATTTGAATTATAGTTATGGCAAATTGTCCGCATACAATTGGCGTAGAGTTTGGCACACGCATCATTGAGGTTGATGATAAGAAAATTAAATTACAAATTTGGGATACTGCTATCATATGACAAACGACATTAAGATATTTGTGTAATAATAACCTAGGAAGCTATTGGTAGAAAAATCGTACATATATATATAATATATACAGATGACTACTAAACAAATTATTGCGTTGTGAAGAACAAACAAAAATACATATCTCATTGAATACGTGTGCATATACGCAGTATATAGAAACGAGAGACATATTTTCTACCATTTAACATTTTTCATTTGTATCTTTTTTTTTTTTTTGTTTTCTTCATTTTCATTTTCTAAATATCAAAACATTTTTATTTTTTGTTTCATTTGCGATTGCAACGATCAATGAGAAGTAATGCAACAATTCAATGTAGACATATATATATATATATATATATGTATGATTTTTCTACCAATAGCTTCCTAGGTTATTATTACACAAATATCTTAATGTCGTTTGTCATATGATGGGGGACGTTTATATATATATATATATGTATTTTGGTTTTTTGTTAACACTTTTTACGACTTAATCCAATCATTTCACTACATACACTTGTTTCTATATTATATTTACTTTGTTTCAATGCATGTTGGTTTTTCTTTTGTTTTGTTTTCTTTGTTTTTCATTTGTTTTCATGTACTTTTTGCTTAGATTTGATAAGAAATCAATATGATTACGAGTTGCGCTATTGGATTTTTTTTTTCTTTATACCTATTGCGTGTATATGTTAGCTTAATACATTTTTTATTTTTAACACGAGCACTGATCCTTCACATGCGTTGCCTCGCTGCTGAGACTTGCTCGCGAGGGTTGTGATGGTCGATGCTGTACACCAGATTCGGAAGCATTTAAATCAAGTCGACCTTGTAATTTAATTTTCTTATCATCAACCTCAATGATGCGTGTGCCAAACTCTACGCCAATTGTATGCGGACAATTTGCCATAACTATAATTCAAATAATTATATAAATCAGTAAGTATTATATTATAGTTAATATATAGAAAATAGTACTTACATTTCTTTTCGGTAAATTGATGCAGTAGACACTTACCCACACCCATATCACCAATAATGATATACTTAAAGATGTAGTTGTAATTATACGGCGCTGCAGTCATATTGGGACCTATTAAAGATTAAAGATCATATTGTTATCAGATATATTTTTGATTTATGTCAATATATATATATATAATTTTCACACATTTTTCTATGAGGATATCAAAACGTTCGTAAAGTTTGTTAACTACACTGCGAATTTTATGCCTTTTGACCTCCATTCTTTTGTACAACACGTTTGGCGACTGTAAGGTGCAATAACTATATAGTTCATATATATATATATATATATATATATATATATGTAATTTATATACATATATATACTATGTTTGTATGTAAATAAATGCTGAATACAAGTTTTTTGTTATCATCAGAAATTGTAACGCTGCATTATAATTCGTTTCAGCGTCGTTTGGTTCTGGCTGCGGTTTAAATTATTTTTTTTTGTGTTTTTGTGGCACGACGCCAGCGGCGGTTTGGTTTGGTGTTTCTGCCCCCAATTGTATGTATGGAGACTTGTGACTTACGGGAATGTTTGAACAGCAGTTTCACACTGTTTGTTTACTGAGCTAAAATCGTCAAGTTGTTTAAAGAGTTGCTGTCTTGCTGTCACATTGTTGTTCTTGTTCTTAGTCTTATTTTCGTGGGGGAATTTAACCCTACAGAAAGTTTGACAAGATAGTTAAGCTCAATCGCTTGATATGTGTGTATCAAATTACAATGTTTGTCTTTGAAGCAGCAAGCAAGCCCCGACAATAATAAAGGATATTTATATAAATTTTTGCCAAGTTAACAGAATTTGTAATCAAGTCAAAGATTTCATAGAAATATGTGAAAGACAATTTAATAAAATAAATAAATGAAATATTTATTTAAAATGAAAATATTGTCTGACAATAATAAAGGAAGTTTATAGAAATTTTGTCAAATTAACAGAATTTGAGAATTTCATAGGAATAATATGTGAGAGCAAATAAAATAGATTATAAATATTTTAAAAGCATAAAAATATTGCAATATTATATTTGATTTTCACTTAAAATGAAAATAAATAATAAGTAATAAAAATATATTTTTTTTCCATAAATTTAATGTTTCTCTTTCGTTTTTGAATTACAAATAATTAGATTTATTTCATTATAAATAATGTTCTATAAAATAGAAATAGAAAATATAATTTTAATTAACATTGCATATTTATATAGATTAAGTACTCTGCTCTTTAGCGTTTATCAGTCAATCACCCAATGCAATATACAATGAATGAAAGCGGGAAAAAATAAAAACGACGACGACGACGCTTTAGAAATCTCGTCGCTCAAGGTTGACTCAGAGAGTGAAACGCATGAGTAAATGAAAAAAAAAAAATTAAATATAATCATTTTGCGCTATGCATAGAATTTTGCGATAATAAGTTTGAAAAAAATATATTTATACATATATATTCTTGAAAAAAAATATAATAATAAAATATATTTGCATATGTTCCCTATGGCATGCCAGAGTACCGTTATATGATAAAAATGAACACAGGGCGCACCCAGTAAGAAGATCCAAATTAAGGGGTGGAGTAAACGAGACAAATATCAATTACACTGCTGCCAGTAGGGAAAATAGGTTGACCTATAACAACAACAACAACCACAAGTGCAAGAGCATCACGCGAACAACAATAATAACAACCACATAGGCAGCGAATTATGTTTTGTTGTACATACAAAGGGGAAAGCTGCCATTACGGGACTCTTATAAGAAATTATCATTGTCGCGCAACTTTTATTTCTAATATAATTAAAATCGTTGCGTCTTATAATTGGCTTAAAGCAACTAAACAGCAACATTACTCACCGTTTTTGTTTTTTTTGTTGTTTTTGCTTTCTGTATTTTAGGTTGAACTTAGGGAGCAGAAGGAATGTAGGCCAGCGACAACGAACACGGGGCTAGTGGGGGTGTTTAATGTGTTGTGTATGTATGTCGCGTGTGTGTGTGTGTGTATGTATGCCTTTGTATTGTGTCTGTATTTGTTTGTGTATATTTTCAATGCAGACACAATTGTCGGTAACAGCACTATTATGTGCACTTTTTTTAAAGAAGAATTTGCATAAATATGTGCGCGAATATAATCCACTAATAACTTTATATATTTTATAATTCTCAAGATAATAATTGGTGGCTCGTAACTCTATAAAACTTCTTTTGCGTTTTCTTGTTTGCAAAATCCAAGTGACGAGTTTTATGGTGTGATGCCAGACTGACCAAAGAGTAGATTACTTGCATTTAACAGCTGTGAGTAGTACTTGTAGTCAGTGTTGGAAAATGTTTTTACGCTAAATTATCGAAGTGTAATCGAAAGTGTTTATTGAATGCGCCTTCACTTTGTTCGCTCAGCACTGTGATACCGCACGTGTTTGTAATATTTATTGTTTATATGCAATATTTTTTTTTGTTAATTGAAATGCAGTAATGTTTGTTAACGAAGTAAATGATGTGAAAATCTATAATTTAAGCGCCGGCAAATCGGTGCCAGATGTAAGTATTTACTTATGCATACAAAATATAACAATATAACTAATATTTATTCATATATTTTTAGTGGCTCACCGATCGCCGTAAGCGCTCAAAATTGTTGAAGAAGGTTGACTCAAGGCGACAGATTGAGCTGATACAGGATTTTGATATGCCTGGTGTATGCACAAGCATTCGCATGAGTCCAGATCAACAATTTATCCTTGCGACTGGTACATATAAACCACGTGTCAAATGTTTTGAGGTTGCAAATCTTTCCATCAAATTCGAACGTTGCTTCGACTCGGAGGTGACAACATTTGAGGTGATTAGCGATGATTACAGTAAAATGGTTTTTCTACAATGTGATCGTTATGTGGAAATACATGCAGCACACGGACGACACTATAGACTCCGAATTCCACGCTTCGGCCGTGACATGAAGTTCCATAAGCCAAGCTGTGATATGTACATTGTAGGCGTTGGCAGAGTAAGTGATACAAATATAATTATTGCACACGTTTTAAACTGAAATTGTATCTACAGGACATATATCGTTTAAATCTGGAGCGTGGTCAATTTCTACAGCCATATGAAACTGAAGGCAGTTGCCTCAATGCATGCGAAGTAAATCCAGAACATCAACTATTAGTGGTAGGCACCAAAGAGGGCACAGTGGAAGCATGGGATCCACGTAGTAAACAACGCTGTGCTACATTGGATGTAGCCATGAAATTGCCGGGTGTCAAACACTTCCCTTCTGTCACAGCACTCAAATATCGCAATGGACTACATATGGGCGTTGGTACTGCCTCAGGACATGTCTTACTCTATGATATACGTGCACAACAACCGTTACTTATCAAGAATCATTTAAATAATTTACCTATCAAACGTTTGGCTTTCAATCCATCCCAAAATGCCGTCTATAGTTTGGATGAAGCAACGTTAAAGTTGTGGGACCAACAGACAGGCAAACAAATAGCTTATGTGGAGTCAACGTCATCGTTCAATGATTTCTGCACAATACCTGAAACCGGCATGTTCTTTTTAGCACAAGAAGATGTGAAAATGTTAACTTATTATGTGCCAGCCATGGGTCCAGCTCCACGCTGGTGTTCATTCTTGGACAATCTCACCGATGACATTGAATCTGAGGCGGTCGAGAATGTCTATGATGATTATCAATTTGTCACCGAAAAGGAGTTGGCCGAATTGGGCATGGAACATCTAATTGGCAGCAATCTTCTTAAGGGTTACATGCATGGGTAAGTACTTGGTATAACATATAAATTTCAGCTTTGTTTCAATGCTCTTCATCTTTTGCAGCTACTTCATGGACGTGCGATTGTATAACAAGGCTAAGGCTGTTGTGGAACCATTTGCTTATGATAAATTCCGTAAGGAAAAAATACGCCAAGAAATCGAAAGTGAACGTAAATCACGTATACAAATTGAATCGAAGCTGCCCAAGGTCAACCAGGAGCTTGCACTTAAGATTATGGATGAACAGTCGAATCCATCAAATAACGCCAAGCAACGTAATATGCCAAGTTTATTGCAAGATACGCGTTTCAAGGCTATGTTCGAGAACAAAGACTTTGCTGTCAACAAGGAAGCTGAGGAGTATCGTCTCTTGGCACCTGTGCTAAATCGTCTGGATAAATGGAAAAAGGCCAAATTAAGAGACGTGTAGAAGTCTCTAAAGTTGCTGAACTGCATGCAGAGGAGGCACAACCGCGAGAGGATAGTGACAATGATGAAGATCTCTTTGGTTTTGATAAGATTGCGGCAGAGAACAG